>WOGN01000514.1:0-24130 GCA_015342105.1 Leptinotarsa texana
CTTTTCAGCCTTCTTTTTCACCAAATAAACTATTTAAAAACACAAGCACTTATTCACTAGGTCACCTTTACACCTTATTCCTCCTTCTTTGACACTTTTCATTTCAATATTCAAAATTTTTCTAATAAAAAACTTAATTTAAAAACAAATACTTCTTCTGGTGACACTCTTTTATTTTTAGTTTAGTTACTACTAGTGACATTTCAGAAAAAAGCGGTTGGTAATTGTCGTCACCTACTATTTCAAATTCGTAGATTAGAATTTTTAGTTTGACGTGAGAGAAAAATACAAAATGAATTTGAACGAAATTCCTAATTTAGTGAAAGTAAGAGATGATTTCATTCCTTATTTAGTTCAAGTAGGGGTGTTTACAGCAACAATAGGTTGTACTGATTGCAATGAAGGGTGCAAATTGAATCATTACACTTTACTCACAAGGATTATTTTGCGGAATATATAAGCTGCTGTCAGTTTATTTCCTAAATCCATCTTATCTTAATACACTACCAAAAACCAATATACGAGCTAAAGAATGAAGGCAAAAAACATTTGAATAACTTTAGGAATATTAACTGCATCAACCTTAAAAACGTAAAATACAGTTATATGTAACCAAAAAGCAGCTCTGTACATTTTTTAACATTTTTATAAAAAAAAAATGTTGATTATTGAAGTGAAAAGTATCAAAGAAGGAGGAATAAGGTGTAAAGGTGTAAATAGTTTATTTGGTGAAAAAAAGGCTGAAAAGTTGCACTTTTGTTAACTTTGAAGGCCGTAACTTTTGAAATAAGGGAGAGCGCCGGTTTTTTCTTTCGGATTCGTAATATACTCATCAAAATACGTCAGTACAGTCAAACATTTTTTCAAAATCGCCGGGGTTTTCAAAACGGAAATTTACCTCGAAATCATTTAAAAACTTAAGTTTTTCCTGAAATGTTTTCTGAATGAATATCATCACTCAGGCAACCTTCATGCCACGTTGATTACTGTATATTGGTAGTCGGGTAGCCTTGTTCGAATTCGGCGGGTCTGTTAGATCTCACGGCAACACATGAGGGTTCATTGTGTCTCACATCTTCAAACTCAATCAAATATATACAGCCGTTTGTTAAAGCAGGTCACTACTTTGATTTTTCAGGACAACGGGAATTTCTTTGCGAAGAATAGTTCACTCATAGATGACGTTGGTTTTTCTTTCTTCATCCAGGCCCGTTTTCAAGAAATTTTAAGTCCAGCAATACATTCGTGATAGTGGTGAAACACGATTTTGTTTCGTAATGAAAGTTTTCAAGGGCAGGACGAATTCCGTTTAACGATCGACTAGTTTCTCATTGATGTTTGAGCACCGAGGACTAATGATTTATTTTTTTCAAAAAGTAAAAAATTAACTCGTTTTATTTTGAAATATATTTTTTTCTATTTTTGATTTTTATTATGTATATTTGAGAAAATATTGTTTGATGATTGATATTACGTATGCTTTTGATTTTCCAACATCTTTGATAGTTCATTGATGAATGGAAAACTTTTCCAGCAACGATTTTCTCTAGAGCTCCCAAATAATAGTTACAAGAAAAAAAATCCAGGCTACAGTTTATTATTTTGTAATTGGATTTGAAATGTGGAAAAAACGTAAAATATTTTCCATAAATTGAAGCATGTAGCCGTTACTACGTGGCAGGAAATCATAATGAAGAAAAGAGAATTGAAACTTTCATTGTTTTTTACTATTTTTATTTGTAACTAATGTTACTGCAGTTTAGTCCTATAAGGACATTTTCAAACTCATACATTAAACTCATACATTAAAGTTTCAATTCTCTTTTCTTCATTAAAATAATTTTGGTTACTCGCCTATGGATATTTTTAATAAATTAAAAAAATGGGGATGAAGAAATTTCGTGATATCTCTGTTATGAAATATTTCCAATTGTTGAAATTGGTTGTTTCGTAATTTGAATGAATTTTTTCATATGGTTTTCTTAGTGGCCTGGCTGTATTTTGAAACTTGTTGAATTCATTGCTACGTACTTGCACAATTTTATTATTGGTGTGGTCTGTACGAATAAGAATTTTCCTCGCCTGTTTGAAGGGATTTGTGGCTATCACCTGTAAGTTTTTGCATTTTACTCTTCGTTGAGATTTATTGATTGAACTATCTTATATCTCTTATTGGAGAGACTCACTTTTATACCCGCTTGAACAAGTTGGTGTGACAGCAGACTCGTATACAGCAGATTGCTTGTTTTTGCATTGGAAAATAAATAACCTTGATCAACCGATACGACATTGAAGCAATTAAATATGACCGGAGAACGCATCAACTAAGGAACTTTTACAAAGTCTGAAGCTGCATCGTAATTGAACGGATGAGTGAAAAATATTTGATTAAAAATAATTTTTTTCTTTTTTTTTCTTTTCTTTGTCTACCAAAAGATTACAAATAATAATAATTTGTACATGGAACCCTCGAGAATTTTTAATTTCTTGCTGCACAGATAAATTTTGAAATCTATTGTAACTCCTTCAAGGAATACTCCTCCCCATACGTAGATAGATAGTTAATTCATTTCATTACGTTACATAATAAAATGTTTGTAGCAAGTCAAAAAATAGCATGAAAGTAATTTGTTAAACAATCAAAACATTATAAAAAAAACGAGAAACACAAATACAAAAATATAAAAACAAAAATTGAGTATGTATATTGACATATACATGTATATGTATGAGCAAAAACTCAAGAGATAATTTTTTTATTGTTTTTTTGAATTAGGACATACTGAGAATTTTGAAACTATCGAGAAGATAGTTGTAAAGGTTGAAATTCAGTGTGTTTTTTTGTGATTTAGTCAAACGATAGCGGTTTGTCCGAAATTTGTTACAATGTCTGGTATCATAGTCATGAAGGTATGATTGCTTGATTAATGAAGTTGATTTTTTACGAATTTATATGAGAACGTTGTACAAAAATAATGTGGGTAACGGCATTGTTTTCAATTTTAAAAACAGAGGTAGACAATGATCCCTTTAACCAGAGTTAGTAATTATTCTGAGAGCTTTTTTTCTGCAATTTAAAAGTTTTTAGAGCCCCAGTTGAGTTGCCCTAGAGTATAACGCCATAGCTTATGTGAACGTACGAACAGAGGTACTCAGAAGTCAAGGTTTTATTTTATCATTGATTCAATTCAATATATATCCAAATTCATTGTTGAATTACGTTATATCAACGATATTGAATATTTCATTTCTTGATCTGGACCAAGGATTCTCAATAACGAGAAAGCATACACTTCCCCTTTGATGGTCCATGTTTGTAAGCTAGCAATTGAATATCGTTTTAAAATTAAAAATTTTCGTTCACTTTGAATGAGTACGGCAATCTGAATCGAAAGTTTAAAGTCTGATTGATTTTTATTTGACAGTTAAGTATTTGACCACTTGTGAGGCACTTTTTGGAACCTTTGGTGTAGTAATGAATATTACTGGAGTTCTATCCTAACACCAAAACCGTTATTTTCAATACTTCGACACGTGTTTCAATCACCAAGTGATCATCTTCAAGATAAATATCATTTCAACAAGCTATATAGTGAACTATCAGGTATCGGTCCACCATCGTTATTCATAATATTACCATGTTGACTCATTTCTAAGGTTTCATATGCATGTAGATGCCTGTTGTTAACTTGTCTAACCAATTCTAATGAACTGAAGTCTATGTAATGGTTTTGTTGCAAAACATGATGGGCAACTGCTGATTTTTCTGGTCTTCCAGAACTTTGTCCTTTGTTTTTCCTAAAAGACACTCTCGTGTATGACTCATTTCAAATATCACCTTCTTACCTAGTTCGTTGAAAAATCTACCCAAAGTTCTTCGTTTATTAGTGGTATGGAACTGAAGTATATTCATCTTGGTTTTCGTCGTTTCCGAAAGTAAAGATTTCGTTCATTCTCAGCCTAAACTTTTTCTTTCTCAATGATATGGGTAAAAGTCTCTAATTTCTCTTCACAACTTGTCGATAAGGAATCTCATCATGCCATGTGAAGACTGTACATTCAATTGTAATCTTCACTGACCGCGATCAAATATTTTAATGAAATAAACTAGGAAATAACATTAGGAAACACTAGGAAATAAAAACATATGAGCTCCACTTGAACATCTGCACATCTTTACAGTTTGTTATGTTATCTTATAGAGAAATGTAGGCAGTCCCAATACTGAAGGATATTAGCATCAAATTATTCTCCCTCGAAATCGAAATCCCACCACGTTGAATTCTCCTTTCTACGAATTATCACTAGTCTAAATCTCATTACGTCGAATTCTCGCTATGTAGAATCAATTCCAATTCAAATAACGTTCGTATTTTGATGACGTCATTGGAGGGAATGGGTTTGAACGTGGTGAGAATTTGACGTAGTAGGAATTCGATAGAACTATAGAAATAATCACAAATACTTCAGACTCCATTGGCACTTCCTTGTATCAAATACTCATTTTATATTGCAATGAATGTAGTAAAATTACACGATACTTGCTGAGAATCCATGACTTATCCATACAATACTTCATTGTGACATTTTTATTGAACAGTTTTTGAAACGGCAACACATGTTTCACTGTAGAACAGCTTTCACAAGCATGTTCATACTTGTATGTTTTCCACTATACAGTAGCATCGAGACAAGTATGAACATGCCTGAGAAAGCTTTCAAATAGTATAAACACGCCTGGTGAATCCGTATTGTGGTGAAACACGTGTTGCGGTTTTTCAATTGTGAATGTCACAATGAAGTATTACGTGAATACGAATTTCAATTTTATGTTGTTTTACTCATTGTTACCATTATTTCATGAATGAAGTGAGTATAGTGTTGAAATGAAGGTCTGACTGTATATTCACTCATTAGTTTTTGAAATTCCTTCTCAACCACATGAAAGCATTTGATTCTACGTGGCTTGTTCTATACTCGTTTGTTTCCTAATGTATTCGCATGTACGAGTTTATTATTGGCAAACGACTGTTAATATTATTATCCTCCCTCTTTTTCATATTATAATTGCTGACCACAACAAACTTGCTTCGTTATTACATTTGGATTTCAAGGCATTCTCTGCAGATGCACATCTTCATCAGCAGCAAGAGGTTCAATATCTTAATGAGGATCTAGAAGTGATTTCGAATTGGGATGAAACTGACCAGGTTCAATTCAATGCCAGAAAAATCCAGGTTTTCTCCAAAAAGATAATAAATGTGTGCCAACCGGATATAATAATAAATATCTAATGAATCAACACAGACAATTCCGCTTTCTGCTTCGATAAGTTGGTTGGGTCTTGGCACAATCGTGTCGCTGGAATTGCAAAAAAAGTCTGTCAAGCCTGGAACACAAACAAAAGCAACTTTTGATGCTTAATAAAGCTCAGATTAGACCTTCTCTGGAGTATTGTTCTCATGTATGGAGCTCAGCCCTTAAACATACCTTGAAGCTGCTGGATTCCATCCAGAAAGGAACCATCCGTCTGACTGGAGACGTGAACATAACTTGTAACCTAGACAGTCTGGTACATCGTAAAAAGGTTGGGAATTTGTCTCTTTTCTATAGATGCTTTTACGGGACGTATTCAAGTGACTTGGCACATCTGATTCCACTAAGAGCAGTACATATCAGAAATACGCGACATGCTTTGGCTGCTCATCATTTTGAGGATCAACTCAGTACACCTCGAAATCCACTGCTTCAGAACTTTTGCATTTGAAAAACTGCGTTTATGTGGCATAAACTTCATGAGAACGTTTTTCCAAATGGATTCAATCTCCAGCGAATCAATCCAATGTGAATCGCTAATTTCGCACAGGCACCGCTCTTACAGAGCCTTGAGGATTTTACTGTAGTGCTTGTGTTTGGTCCTCAGAAAGAATAGTGTCAGAAATTACCCATATATTCATATGTATAATCTAAACAGTGTGCGATGTCATTATCTTAGTTTCACATCATGAAATGGATAATAGCCAGCACATTATTTTAGGAAATCCACTTCTCCGACACGAAATAATTTTTCAAATTGAAAGGAGAATCAATCATAATTACCATAAAACAAACATATCGCTGCGAGGCTTTCTGATTATGTAATCATTAGAATATATTCGCCTGCTGTGTTATTACAGGTAACCGTTTCATATTGGCTGTATTTCATTCATTCGTTGAATAAATTATTATAATTTTGAGTTTGGTCAGATGAACCAGAAAAAAAATTGGGGTTTCTCCGAATATAGGATGTTTACATGTTCCTAGTGATGAAGCTGGAAACTACTAACTGAATAACTTTTCCATCGCACTTGTGACATATTCACTGACTTATAAAGGTGTTTAAAAAAAAGTTGTGTCTAGTTTGGAAATGAGCAAGTGTCAAGCTGTGGGTTGCTGTAATTTGTAGGGTGATGTCGGCATTCATTTTTTTCGATTTCCAATTGACGAAAAAAGGTATGCTTTTCTATTATTTATTATGTGAGGTTGAAGTAATGAACATATAACGAAAATCATAAAATAAATTGTTATAAATATAGTGAAGTCATCAATATGCAGACTTTTTATTATGAATTTAAATTTGATGAAATTGAAATTTACGAATAGTATATGCCTTCAGTTCCACTGGAAATCCACAAAGGAAAAGAATTGTGGAACCATATCAAGTTTTGATTTGTATCTGTAGGAAAACAATTCCTTTCACTGAAATCTTTGCAAGAGCAAAGTATCAAATGTATATTCAAATAAACTTTTTTAATGCATACTTTTCATTTATATGTTCCAGATAATCTACTATAAATAGCAAATATTCTTTTTTCAGATTCAGTCATCAATAACAAAAAACATTAGAATTTCATTCGGTTGACACACATCATAATTAGCAAACTAGGCAACCCAAAATCAAGAAATCTGTATTTTATAATGAAGTTTCGATTTACAACAACCAACCCAATAATATAAAAAAACATATTTCAGAAAAACGATTCAAAACAAAATGAAATTCTGCCAATGCCTTAGTAGTCATGGCAAAAGGTATACATTTGAATTGGAAACAGCCTGTTGCATACTTTCTTACCAATTTATCCACATCAATACTGGATACAAAAAGTATTGTGATTGGAGCTTTTAGGCAATTATCCAAAATTGGATTGAGAGTTAGGGGTATCATTTCAGATTTAGCTTGCAATTTTCATAAACTTACCAGAAAAGATCTCGAAGTGACTGTAGAGCAGCCATATTTCTTTGTTGATGAGAAAAAAATATTTTACATCTGCTGAAATGTGGCAGAAACCATTTTTTCGATAACTTTTTGAAATTTGATGAATACACAACGAATAAAAGTCATCTTGAACAACTTTAGAACTTGGATGAGGAAAAGCAATATAGACTAGCACCCAAACTTACTGATTCTCATTTATTTCCAACTAACTTTCGAAGGATGAAGGTTAAGTTTTCAGTCATTCGGTAGCTACAGCCATGAATACCTCTGCCAGTTTCAGATACCATTAGCAGCAGTAGGAATGGCTACATTCATTGAAAAAATGAATAAAGTGTTTGATACTTCAAATTCAACGACGATAGTTTATTTTGAAGTTTATTCCAATAAGTGAAGTGTACATTTATCAACTAATATAAATTATTGACAGCGTAGTATAACCAGTAGGAGACAAGGACATCTAGGCATGAAATGCCTGTGCCATGACCCAATCTCAACTGCTTTCTTCATATAATACAATATATGTTTAATCAACGAGTTTCAGAGTGAACAAACAAAAAGAAAGCGAGGATGACGACGAGAGGAGGGAAAAGACAGTTTATTGAAATAGAACATCGAATTTTTCAGGATCACTCATTATAAATTTTTTGTCTTGCTTGTTTTTATTAAATTTTTGTATAGATTTCAGTTCAACTGGAAGGGCATTGTATAATTTAGGTGCGAAATAAAAGAACGATCTTTGAGTAATTGTTTTTTTGAAAAATTTTGAATAGATATTTTGGTTGTATTTTGATCTGGTTATTCTACTGTTATGATTTTCAAAAGTGTTATTTTGAAAAAACTTTTTTTAAGTATTCGTAGAGCTCATGATATTTCAATTTACCTCTTTCTATAATGGAACAGTGGAATACGTCCTTTTTTTTCTGAAGATGAATTTCAGTAACATATTTTGAGCCGTTTGAAGATTTTGAAGTGTAGTTTTAAATGTTCCACCCCACCACCCCAAGATGTTATGCAATATGTTATAATTGATTCGGCTAGTGCATTATATAACATCATAAGCATTTTATTCGTAAGAAAATCTCTCAAGGAATATAATTTATGAAATAATATTCGAATTTTTTTTGTAATAGGTATATGTAACGTGATCATTCCATCTTAAATGTTTGTCTATAATAACACCTGAATATTTTATATTGTCAATTTTTTGAATATTTGGACATTCACAATTCATATTATCACATTGTGAATTATGTGGTTTTAGAACGAGTTCTAAAGGTTGACCAATGATAGCAAAATTTAGTGAAATAAAGAAGAAAGTTCATCTTTCGTAATGCAATACATCACGGAAAATGTTCTTTCACTTCCACAAATACTTTGAGAATATTTAAAACTGTTTTTGTCATGAATTTACGCTAAAAGATTTCTCAAAAAATATCATCCTGCTGAAACAGCATTTTTGGCACTATTCTCCTCATGCTCATGCAAGCGTACCAAAAATTTTCAAAAAATATTATCATTCTTATGAAATCCATCTCCACCAAAAACTTCACGAAATAGATTAAAGGAAACGAATAGAATTTTATATGTGGGCAGTAGATAAAGTTGTAGATGAAAATTTTTTCAATTCATTTTTATTCAGAGATGGGTGCACCTTTAATAACAATGGGATCATTAAAAGGCACTATTATTCTGATTCCAATCCATATCAATTTATAATTATTCAGAATCAACACAGATGGTCAGTGAATGCATGGGGCGAAATAATGAGACCTTATTTTTTCAAAGGACATTTGAATGAAATATTCTCTCAAGAATAATTCAAAAATCATTTTATGGGAATTCATTAAAGAGATCGTTCATAATACATCTCCAAAGATACCAGATAATCTGAAAAAACACATCTGAAAAGCTTTTCTGAGTCTAAGCCCGCGTATATTGGCAAATGTTGCTAAAGGTTTAGACAGATGATACGTTTGTAATTTGAGTCTGATGATCGCTATTTTAAACATTTTATTTATATCCACCATTTTATTGAATTTCTTCATAATTCAAACTAATACATTCAAACAATCAATATTCAAAATATTGAAAAATGAACTCGATTATTATGAAAACTTGGTGTTCATTTCAATCAGTTCAGATTTAACAAATCGCCTTAGGCGACTTGATAAATAATAAATTTCTTAAAATCGGTTTGCAAAATGAAAATGTACATTTTACTTGAAAGCATGGAGAATAAGTCAGCTATAGAATTATACACTAGTTTTCGATAGACCAACGAATTCGATATCTTTTGTGGAAACAAAATACAAGGCGTTGCATTTGAATAAACCGAGTTACTGCCGTTCAAAGATTGAAATTGTTTTGTCTTTATTTCCACACACCATATATAGTTAGTGGATATTTCACAAATGTGAAATAAAAGTTCTTCAGTTAGTAGCTTTGAATTCAAGCATTGAAACGGATACACTTCATTTTCACAAAATGAGAGACATTGCAAAAACCATTATTTGTAGATGAAACTTGCTCTGATTTTGGTCGTTGAATTCCGAAATTAAATAATATACAGCTTATCCAATTATTTCAAATACCCTGTACACATTGAAATATTTTTAAAATGTCGCTCTAATGGGTCCCTACCCTTCCTTTGGAAAAAAATGTTCGTGTCGAATAACGTTAATAATAACCCAGTAACACTTTCTTATTTATTTCTGGAGTTGGAATCACTAGCTCTTTATTTGCGGGGGGCAGGACGCATGTCGGTTCTAGATTTTCTAAAGAAATTCAATAATGAGTGCTGAAAAGGGTATCTAAGTTGAAAGCTCTCATTTGGACGCCATTTACAGAAGTTTCTCGGAGGGTCTATTCGACCCTCCACTGCAACCCACAAGGGTTTATTGTATCAAACTATATCAAATAAACCCAGCTTCTTAACGAAAATTATTTTGTATGGTGAGTGGTCTTTCAGGTCGGGTAGTGTATTCAAAAACGTTGAATACAATTGACTTATCAATAATATATCAAAATGACAGTTGCTTGACAACTTCTTAGAGAAAATACGATGTGTATAAAAAAAGTTTACCAAATTCAGAAAATGAACTATCTACGACAGTGACCTGTAAGAATGCCTGTTAGACATCGTAGTTCATCCCTTCTGTAGTCCAACAACTGCTTGGTATCAAACTTCGCAGGGTGAATGAATGCCTTGGAGTGAACCAATCCTGAAAGATTCTGCTCAGAAGTAACCCAGATCTGTAAAAATAGAAAATAGAAATTTAAATAATTGGTATGATTCAGTCTTCAATTTGGAATTAGCAAAAAGGGGTTTCTTCGTGTTCATATTTTCTCCCAAACAATATGAAATTAATAGTGTGAAAATGGAATGTTACAATAACAATTTTCGAGATACTGTAGGCTGTAGAAATTCATTGAGCAAGTTTTCCGCTATGTATTTGGTTACCTATATGGTTGATCTGATTCAAATAATTTAAATTAGGGACTGTGATTTCTATGAGATATTGTGATGACTATAAAAGCTAACGTTCCTGAGTACCATCAAATATTTCGATAGAATCTTTTTTTGAATGGAGAATCAATCTTTGAAGTAGTAGGGGTTTATAGAGAATCATTCTTCAGAGCCGCAGGGGGCTGTGTGGCATGGTTAAGGTGGATTTTTTTTGTTGTTCTTAGATTGAACTTGCTTCAGTAAAAAATCATAAATCAAAATTAAAAATTAAATTGGAAGTTATTAATTTATGGGTAAAAAGTTTTTGACTTTGCACTTCTCTGTGTTCATATATCTTTGTATAAAGATGGAAAGGTAGAAAACCAAAAATATTTTTTTTTTCGAAAAACATAACCTTCCGTCGTATGTTCACTTATCATGATTACTGTTCTATAGAGCACGTGGGATGAATTAATGTATCGTCAAGCTATTCAAGTAACGATAATGTTCCGCTGTATGCACTATTTGTAGCGATAATTTGTAGTCACCATTTAACCCATTAAATATATCATCAACATTATGTTCCATTCATTTCAACTCTTGTTTTTCACAATGAAAGAAAACCAGCACGATAAAAGTTGTATTACTGGCCTCGCTTCTATTATACAGCTAATGAATATTTCTTCAGAGGGATTATGGGCCAGAAAAAAACATGTTATTACTATGACATATTGTGTATGAATTCAAATGGAAGTTGATGAGCTCAGAAATTACTTCGAAAAAATTCTTCATTTGTCATGAAAAAATCAAGAGTTTGTTTAGGAATCAGAATAGTATTGAAGTTCCGAATTTTGCCTAAAAAAGTAGATTTGATACATCAACATGAAACAAAATATTAATAACAGTTATTTTGATAGAATTTGTTATAGGAAGCAAAGAGAGAAACATTGCGAATAAAAAAATATTGAAATTATCACTATAAATTTAGCAGCCATTACTCAGCGGCCGTTTTCACGTAGCAGCCACAACATCATAATGTTGGTACTAACTGAAAACTAATATTTCATTCTCAAATTTATAACTGAAAACTAATATTTCATTCATGAATTCGATACCTGTATAATGTAAACTATATTCATATCACAACTGAAAGTTTGCTAGCTCGATAACAAAATACCAAGGGATAACTTATTCCGAATTATAATCATGCCTCGTCTAAATCATAAAAAGTTCTCATGAATGTTCCACTAGTAGAATATTAGAGAATTAGGATGATTTCGAAAGCTACATCAGGAGATACAGTGATCAGGATGTTCAGTGTAGTATCTGTCATGTTTGTTGTTTTATATTACTATATCTATTTGTTTTTAGTTATACATGGACGTCTTCCTTGTTACGGTATGTAAATGTTTATTGTAATGATTTCATACTGTTCAACAAGTGAAATAAATATTATTATTATTATTATTATTATTACGCGGTTTTATAAATTTTCGGTGATTTAACTAGCAATAATTTTTGTGACGCTACTTTCGCTGCTTCTACTAACTCCGGTGGAGTCAGAAAAAACTCCGAATTAGACATTTTTCAAAATAACTACTAACCACTAAGTTCGCAGTTTTTTAATTAAATCACAGAAATAAATTGACAGATATTTGATTTTCTATTGATTGGTTTCCTAGAAAAGCTATAAGTACAACAGCCTACCTGTTTTAAAGTTCAAATTTCACATCGATAATTTTCTTTAACGTATGTAATAATATGTTTTTTTTTAAATATTAAATCGTCGTTTTTTCCGTCACTGAAAAAAATTGTATGTTATACACGGGAAAAAATAAAAAAAATTTTAGTTCTCGGTTTCTTGTCTCCCTATGCTTCGCGTCGGGAGGCAACACAACCTCCAGCTGAAATCTAATACATTTTTCCCTTGTATAATAAATAACTATTTACTTTCATTTTTATTTACTTTAAAAAGGGATCATTCATAGATCACACTTTTACATAAAAAGGTGGTATATGTATTGTGACAACTTTTTTTAAGTGAAAGATAATGAAAAAGTAAAGAAAAAAACTAATCGATACTGTTTATTGTATGATTTTTCACTATAAGGGTTTTACGTGTCGCGAAACACGCGTCACGGTTTTTGTAAAACCCTTATAGTGAAAACCATATAATAAACTGTATTGATTAGTTTTTTAATATGGATTTTCATCAAATATCTGTCAGTTCTATTAAAAAGTAAAGGTTTGATGTATGAACCTACCAGTGGATCTTTTTATGACAATAAATTTACTATATTCATATAGTTGATTCCAAATTATCGAGACATACTGTATTATTCATTTTTATTTAAAACATTACACAAAAAATTATGATTTTCCCACTTGTAGATAGGTTTCGGTATAAATTAGATTGACTCTAGGTGTTTGGTGATACAGTTCACATTACCATAAAAGGAAAATCAGGAAGACTTGAATTATAGTTATACCTACTTGCGAAAAAAATTATCTGTCAACAAGTGGCTAGGTTTTCCATGAAGAATGAACTCGAATTAACACTTTAACATTTGGAAGTATACGTGAGGAATCCGGCAAGTCGGTAGAATCGATAAACATTCCAAACAAAGAATTAAATTCTGAAATAGTTTTTCTCGCCCGGGTTATCTTCAAAGTCGCGTTACTTTCTAGATTCCGTCAAAAAAAAATAAATGGAATTTCATTTTAGCGAATCGCCGTATCATTTGTCATTCCATTGTCCCACAATCATATAAAATAAGGAGAATCAAAGGTTCCATAAAGGGACAGTAGGGTCGATATTTGGACACCATATCACCCGCATACATTGATAAGGATAAAAACCTAAACACTTAAAGACAACGGACCACTCGAATCTGGCTAGCACTGAAGAATTCGTCCAAAAAACGATTTCAGTGCGATTATTTCAGGCAGTGCTAGAATCAAGAACGAGCAAGATGGAAAATGAACTATCTTGACTTATCAATACAGTTCAGTGACAGCTCGTACTTGATTCCATCAATGTCGAGTTGTTTTTTGGAATGATATCAGAACACACGCAGGAATGATGAATGTAAAACAATCGTAAACATTTGACGTGTGCAATACACCTGCATTCACAACATTTACCGTATTTATTACACCCTTTTGCCAAGGACACACACAAACTGTCATCGAGTCCACTTACCCGAATGAGGTTAATCTTGTTTAATTCGCCAGCGGATCACTGCAAGGGCCTGCCCTGGTACACTACCGACACTTAGCACGCCCATTTTGCGCGATTTGATTCAATTTTAGGTTAATATCAACAAACAAATAACAAACTTTGTATTAATTTAGCATAGGGCGAAGCCAGCGCTAGGAGCACGTACGCGCACGACCCAAGTAGATGAAACTCTATGTTTTGCGCACGCGCAACCACAGCTGATACGCAATCAGGGTTGCCATGTCTGGTAGTTTTGTTGTAAACTTATGAAAACATGGAAATGGATTATTATCGGACGTTTGGAAGATGATATTAATTTTGTTATTGGATATTATAGTTTCAATTTATTCGACAGGCATCCCCTTTATATGTAAAGAGATCATTCAAAGACCAAATCACCCTAAACCATTGTTTCTCAAACTCTTCGAATTCACGGCTCCCTTATGTTTTATATTATCAGAGGATTTTTATTAATAGGTACCGACGTATTACCTTCACTCTCAGTTGTCTATGTTGTAAAACGTTGTACCTTGAGACTCACCCGTGGTCCACGGCGCCCCAGTAAAGGTTCCACAGCGCCCAGGACTTTAACAAACGCTACCCTAACCCGTCCATCAAAAAATACCACTTGAATGCCGATTAAAAATTCACAAGGTGTTTTGAAAATAGGATAAAAACCCTATCCTTTAAGAAAAATTGAGGAAAGCAGGGATATGATGTAACACTTCAACTTCAAAAGTGATTTGTCATTACGGTGAAATATAAAAAATAAAAAAATTAATGCAATCTAACTCCAACCACCTTCAAACAAAAAACCTAACTCCAATGTTATAAATAAGACGCCTGATTTCATCAAAATTGTGGTTACGCAGAATCAGTTTCACCCTCAGTGTGTTTGAAATGTATCATTAGAGATTTTATTTTTGATTTTTGCTTTGCCACTATTACACTGTCGTATTTTTCGTATCTGCACCAAATTCTTTATTTTTAAAATTCTTTTTTTTTCGTAGTAAGGTTATTGACAAATTTGAAAGCTTGGCAACTCTGCGGTGGCCATCATTGACCAAATGCATGTGTGCATGTCATTTTCCATCATTTACATGGGGAATGGGATCTTCTACATTTTGGTTTTGGCTGTTTTCTTTCCATCTGTATTCGAAAATTTTATTCGTTTAGATTGTCTGATTTATAGTACCATATATTTGGGAAACACTTGAAAATTTCGGCAAATCTTCACTCAATTAGACCCCACAAGTAGCAAGATAGTTTAATATGAAATTAGTAATGAACTCTTTAAATTACAAAAAATTTGAATTTTCTATTTTAAATATGGATTTGACACCCAACACCAAGATTTTAATGAAATATGTTTTTAGAATGCCTTTCAGAAGAAAAAGTAGAAAAAATAATATCGAACAAATAGATTCAATATTTGCAAATATTCTCGCTTTTTCTCACAAAAAACTGAATGAAATTATGCTTAAAAAACAAACCATGTATGTTAAGCAGTGCCATCTTTCGGTATATTTGCAACTTACTCGCCAAATTATATCAGCTGTCAGAATAATGTCTAGTTTTCTTCAAGGGATGTCCAGTCTTTTACTAGAAATATGGAGGTTGTAGTCTTGTATATAGACTATCTATATACAAAGGTGCAAGCCAGGCTCCAACCTGATCAAAACCAAGATGACTTTCCAAGTGCAAGGTGCAAAATGCCGAGATTGAATATTTATTATTTTTAATGACTTTAGTTGGTAATAATATATAGCTTATAGAAGTGTAACTATTCACCGAATAGCCGAATATTATTTGGTAAATGAAACTTAACAAAGTCAATCTGAGATAACGTTAAAATTCAATGAATCGATGTATTTTTTTCGAAAATAGTTTCATTTCGAAGCGTGAAAAATTTTGAACGAACTAGAAGATTCTATAATTCGTGAATGATGCAGTTATAGAAAGTCATTGTATGCAAAACAACTTTACCGGAATATTTGTATTACTAGCGACATATTCAGGGACACTAAAAATGTTGACATTTTCATTTATTTATATCTAAAAAATTCAGAACTACAATGGAATTATTTCTTTTGAGTTTCTACTTCCATTTCATCTAGCTCAACTTATTATTTAACTCTTAGCGCTTCTTTCGAAATTTACACTTTCGCTACAGTGCGTTTCCCTAATTCAATGGCTTTGAACCACAGAACAATATCTAAGTTATAGACACTTTCTGATACACAGCGATGATTTTTCTTAATTCTACCCTCCATAAGCAGAAAAACATACGACTTATTTCAAGGAAAAATGTAACGTTACTGAACCGGCCCATTAAACTATTTGAAGTTTAGTAAATAGTACTGATTATGGTACTTCACAGAAATGAATAACTGAAAAGTAGTGTGTAGGAACCCAAATTTTAGTTTTGTGTTTTGTGAGTACTTCAAACTCCACTCATCGGTTGTTTTGCACATAGAACACAGGATATTGGAAATTGGACACAGAATAAATTGAAGAATGTCTTGATTTGACTACAAATACAGACGCAAAAAAATCTTTGACACCCTAAACACTACTTTCACTTGAATTAAAACGGGTTTATTTTTAGCAGAGAATAATTTTTGGGAAAGAAAGGTTTTGGCTTTTCACTTCTTCATCTTTATACAAAAATATGTGGGAATCTTTCAACTTTAAAAAATAACTCCATACAAAGATGTGTAAATCATGCAAAGAAGTAACTTACTTCACGGTTTGGTTACATTTGTTCAATTTTTATACGAATCTCTATTCTTGAATGAAATATATCTCATGTTATTCGCTGATGATGTAGTTTTCTAACGGTGAGTTTTTAAAATCGGTTAAATATTTTATTCATTATAAACAGACAAATCTAGTCTCTTTATGGTATTAGTTTAAAAAAACATTCTCAGCGATATCCTAATAAATTATTTTTGAGTGTTTACGAACAGAAATCAAAATTACCATTAGCATGAACATCTATTTGGAAATCGATCCGAGAGGATTATACTTTGACATTTAAAAGTTTACCTCCCTGTTTTTGACGGATGCACATGGTTCTATGTAGTTCTTCTATTGGCCACTCTTCCATTTTGAGCGCTTATATCTTTCTTTGAGTATACAATTTTCCTAACCAAGATGGTACGTTGAAAAAAATCGAAAATTTCTCAAAGAATCGCAATTTATTTCACAATTTTCTCGTTAGTAGTGATTAGTGAAAATCTCTAAGAAAAATTTTGTGCATTTATTTTTCCCGAAGTAACCGTACTTCTCTGAAAAAAAAAATAGTTTGTGTGGCAATCAGGGAATGACAGTTTCTGTGGTTGTTTAGAGAGCAAAACTGAACTTATTTTGTACTAAGTTTGTTCTTCGAGGGTGAAAAAGAGATATTATTTGGAAGGAAACATGGTACTGAGATAAAATTTGTGAAATAACTTGTGAATTTGACGAAATTCTGATGTTATTATTACTTAACCTCTCTCGCGACTTACTCAAATTTCTCGTTATGTTTCAGACGGAGGGAACAGCAACGATTAGGACCCGAAAGTTCATGACCAACAGATTGTTGGCTCGGAAACAAATGGTCGTGGATGTTTTACATCCCGGCCAACCTTCTGTTAAAAAAACAGATATCAGGGAAAAATTAGCCAAAATGTACAAAGTAAGTATCCTATATCAAGTTTGAAACCTCGCTGAATATTTCAATTTTGTTCTATAGGTTACTCCAGACGTATGCTTTGTATTTGGATTTAGGACCAACTTTGGAGGCGGTAAATCGACCGGATTTGCCCTTATCTATGACACATTAGATTTTGCAAAGAAATTCGAACCAAAACACAGGCTTGCACGACACGGCTTGTTTGAAAAGAAAACAGGCACACGTAAACAGCGTAAGGAACGTAAGAACAGAATGAAGAAAGTACGAGGAACGAAGAAAAGTAAAGTTGGTGCCGCCGCCAAGAAGGTATGAAAACATAATTACTTCCAATCTTTGAATTTATTTCAATGAAGTAGAACACAGTTCTTTAGGTGAATCTATAGTAAACAATACCTAAATGTAATGATGTGTTCTGTTTATGCACATGTTAACATAACCACAATTAATCTTCATTTGATATTTAACTATACTATTGAAAATAATTCTATAAAAAAATGTTCAATACTTTCAATTATTTTTGCATTTATAATAGATACAAATTATAACAATCGTGTTTTGGTTGATTTCTGGGTTTTGCTGTTTTCTTTGGTTATACGTTCTCCAAACAGTGCAACTGCGGCAGTTATCTTCAGTGGCATGGTCGAAGTACAGTTGAAACGTTTGTAAAGATTGTAACCAAAGAAGACCATGGCGAAACCCAGAAACCAACCAAAACATTAACGCCAGCAGTGAAAGCCTACATTCTTATAACAATCATTTTGAATACTGGGTAAAATTCAGTTTTTCTCATTTGAGCAATATTTTTAAATAATTTTTATTAGACTCTTGTATTGAATGTTTTGATGATCATTCAATTGAAAAGTTTTAGAGATATACTTTCAATCTTTTTGAGTGGATTGAAGACGTCAAGATAAATTAGTTTTTTTACTATAATTTGTATTTCAAACATTTAGAAATGATTTCAGTATTTTTCCAATGATAAAAGATATTTTTTACTGTGAAATATTTTATCATTTTCTTTTTTCTAGGGTGGTAAGAAATAGACTGTTCTATTTCTGCTTTTGAAGTATAAATCGAAAGGTTTGAACCTTTTGTTACCCCAATTTTCACCTCCTTTGACTGTTTTCGTAATTCCATTCTTGATTTTTTTACTAACAATTCTAAAAGGATTACTTGTGGTCATCCTCATTTTTTAACATTCCCAAGTATGCCCGGGATGAAAATGAACGTGTCTATATCAATTTTTTCGTTTTGAATATGCATTGCATTCATTTTTATCCTGAAAGACTATAATTAGATCACTTTCCAGAATATTTCATTCATTAATGTGAGTGGTTATTTGAATTTTGTCATTTTTGCTTAGTTTAGAAATGTTTTAAAACTGATTTGGATTCAAAAGGTCAAAATAATCTGTGTGTATTTAGGTATTATCACCAGAAATTAGTCTTATCATTATTGTTTTAATACTGTTTATTTTTTGCTAATATTTTATTTTTCAAAATTCAGTTGATTTTTGAGCATGAAAAGTTACTGGGGGTGGGATTCTTATGTTTTTATCCCAAAAATATTACAATATCTTTTTGGTATTCTATTTAAATAAATATGGTAATTTGAATCCAACTGTGATTTTTTATTCATCGTTCTGTGTAGGTTTTACTAATTTTTTTTTTTTTTTCAGTAAATCATTTGTCCTCTGGCTTCAGATTCATATCATTGTGTGGCTCTAATCTACAACTCGACGATAATGGTTCTATATTTGTGTTATACAATAAATATTGTCTGAAGTTCAAAATGTATTTGTATTAACCTTCCCTAAATAAATTTTGGTTATTACTTTTGCTTTTTGTTATGAATACTTTTTCATATTGTAAACATTTTTAACTTCACATTTACATGAAAATATCTTGAACGAACTAGAGGCATCTGTAATTCGTAGATAGATAGATAGATTTTTTTCAATCACATTATGAATATACATTTGTGACACTTCATAGATAGTTTGTATAAATTAGTGTGCGAATAGAGAGAAAGAGCAATATAAAAGCAGCATTAAATATAAATTTTGAAAATGATTTACAAATGAAGAATCGAATTATGAAAAAAATTCGAAATATATAGTAAAGAGTCAGAAATGCTTAGGTTTTGTTGACAAAGCAGGCTTGAGAACTAAAACAATCTGAAACATTAACATAAAGGTCAAGAATTTAGTACAAGATATTAATATGGCTCAAGCACACTTCAAAAAGTTTATGGTTAAAGTCTGTGATAAAAAATTTTATATGTTGACAAAACGGGTTTAAAAACTAAAACAGTCAGAAACATTAAAATAAAGGTCAATAATTAAAATAAGATATTAATATGGCTCAAGCACACTCCAAAAAGTCTATGGATAAAAGTCTGATAAAAACTTTTATAAGTTGCGAAGTCATCCGAAAGAAATTCCTCAATAGTATAATAAGCTTTATCTAGCAGAAGTTTTTTTACTCGTTTTCGAAACTGTTTGTAGCATGTTAACTTTCTGATTGAAAAAGAAAGATGATTGTAGTATTTTTTGCTATTATAGAGAATCAAATTTTTAATTTGTGCTGTTGACGGGATAGGAAGAGAAATATTGAATGTGGGACAAGTGGCATAATTTTGAGTTGAGTTTGAGATGTTATCTTTGTGCATTAGGCAGACTGTTTCTAAAATAAAGAGGCAATAGACTGTTAAGATGTGATGTGCTAAAAAAAGAGGCTTACAGGAATGTTGCACTCTAGCTCCGGTAATGAATCTTACTGTTCTTTTTTGTATTGTGAAAACTTGACTCAATAAGTTTTGACAGCTGCTTCCCCAGAAACAAATTCCGTACTGCAAGTGGGACTCGAAAAGTGCAAAGTATATTTTTCTAGCAGAGTGATAGTCCAAAGAGAGATAGACCTTATCGCATAACAACTTTTTTGCAAAGTATACTAATATGCGTTCCAAATTTTAATTTGTTGTCTATGTTGAGGCCTAAAAATTTGTTCTCTGATTCAAGAATTATATGGTCCAGGTTACATTTAAAGGACATTATATTAGTCTTTGATATATTGAAAGATAAAAAATTGGCATCACACCATTTTTTAACTTTGCCTATATTATGTTCTACCCTAATTTTTAGTGCGTCAGTGCTAATTCCATGCCAAAGTATAGACGTGTCATCAGCAAAACTTGTGAATTTGCCTTCAATCGATATATATGCCAGATCATTCATATATAATAAAAACAGCAAAGGCCCGAGGACATATCCCTGAGGTACTCCGCATTTAATATGCTCATTTTATCTGATGATGAATTTTTGAAATTCACTACTTGAACACAATCTGATAGATATGACTCAAACCACAACAAGTTGTTTCCTCTAAATCCGTAGATTTCAAGTTTTTGAAGCAATATTTTGTGATCAACATAGTCGAATGCTTTTGTTATATCACAAAATACTGCCACTGCAGCCTCACCTTCAGTCTATGGTAAAGTTCTTCTAAAAAAGCAAACATTGCATCATTTGTACTCTTAGAGGCTTGAAAGCCTTATTGATTGGAGTGAAGAATGAGATTTTTGTCAAGAAAATTTGTAATTCTCTTTTTTATTACCTTTTCCACGATTTTAGATAGAGTTGGCAGTAAAGAAATAGTTCGCAGGTATATTAGAATCGCCTCCTTTAAATAATGGGATAACTTTAGCATTTTTTAGGCAATCTGGAAAAATACCATTTATGAGAGATTTGTTTATAGCTTCTGCTAAGATATCTAATACAGTGTTTAGCAGTTTAAGGAAAATTTTAAGTGGGAGATCATCCCATCCTGAAGACTTTTTATTTTTTATGCTAGAGAGAATTTATTTTATTTCATTTCCAGAGGTTGGGGAATAGTTGAATGAGTTCGATATGGCTACATGCCTAAGGTAACTCATTGGTTGATATTTTTTTGCTATTTTTGAGCAATGGAACAGTAGTAAGTGTTTAATTCGTTTGAACTCAGTTCACTATCAACAAAACATTTTTTGCTTTTTCCTCTTAATTCGTTAACGATTTTCCTTGTTTCCTGCTATTTATAATTCGCATTTGATATTCGATTGCTGTAATAAGTTGTTTTCGCATTTTTTATGATTTTTCTATAAATTTTCCGATAATTGTTATAGTAGGTGATGAAGAGAACATGATCTCTGAAATATTTGCGAATATAGTGGAGACACCGCAAATTTTTAGCTGAAACTTTTATGCCTTTTGTAAAGGCAGTAAAGGCCCCAAAATGAACCCTTGCGATATCCCATATCAACTTATACTTGATTAGAGTTTATATAGTGCTCCAACTAAATGGTTGCCATAGAAATGCTTCCTATATTTTGAGGTCATTTGCATGATCATTGCATGCAAGTATTTGACTGGCTCAACTGATAATGATGAATACCGACGCAGATTTTCTGAAACAAAATGTATATCACTTCAGTAACTACGTGAAAAAAAATCATCACTATACTGAGAGACATTCAAAAAGCATCATCAACCAGTGACATCTATTATAGGGGAGTTGAACTGACGGTTGTGCAGCGCAGGCATTGTCTAAATAGAAGGTCTACTACTTCAAATATTCGCTTTTAAATAATTGAAAATGTAGATGTCAGTGAGATCATAAAATTTGAATAAAATTGTTGTTCCATGATTCATACAACGATAAAATACGACTTTCCTTCATTTTTAGTGGTGAATACCATGTTCTTCAAGACCCCGTTAAAGAATGTAACTCCATATTTCCTTATATTCACTCATAAACAATTTTTAATGGGAAATAAATCATTGCTCTGAAGAAAATTTCCATTTCGATTTTAATAAAGACTTGTTCCGAATTTACTATCAAACCCCAGAGACATAAGAAAATATACTAATTTCAAGTGATATTATTATCAAAAGTTCATACTTCATCTTTCTGAAAACAAAATGAAGAAACGGCCCCGCTTAACCTACAGAAACGTAAAGTGTTTTCTGGCGTTTAATCGTATTCGAGCGTGTATTCAAAAATAATTCTTAGTGACGTCATTAATAATAATATTCGCCAGAATGGAGTGACTCAGTTTGTGTCAGATGTCAAATTCAATAATAAAACCAAGTGGCCGGATAGCTTTAGTTGCTGAGGCCATTGAATCGAAAAGAAGAAGAAGATAATGAAAACAAACTTCAGTTTTTTCTAACTTCAGTTTGAATTGGATTTGTACTAGTAGTAATTTTGCAGCTTTATTTAATACATCCTTGTAACATATTTGATAAAAAAAATTAGGCACTTCATAAACTATAACGATCAAAATGAAGCAGAAATTGACAGCTGACGTAACATGATGTCAAATCTCACGCTAGTTATGAATCATCATGAATATTGCCAATAATAATGAGGAATCCCTTTTATCGGAATGTTTTAACTTTTTTATATTTTATGTCGGATTGTTTAGTTCTTTTATATTTTACCTTCGAAACAAGTTACTATTCGATTATCAGTTATTTATTCACCCATTTATATCATTTGCATTTGTCGTTGTTTTTAATCATGAATAAATGACATTTATCATTACTAATAAAGTTATAGTACTGTGAAAATTGATTTTCTTGCAAAAAAGATTCAAATATAACACCTCCATGTTAAAATTAGGAAACCCTAATTATTTTCTCCCAAAACAACGTCAATTTAATATTATTAGGGTCTATAGAATTTTTCCACTTGAATATTTGGGATCTTATTGACAATAACCAATTCCTGATCTTTATATATCTCTGATCTTTATGTTTCCACGTTTTTCTATTTATTCTTACCTCGCTCGACTACTCCCCACTCGAAGCCTTGTTTGCCCAAACCGTCGAGCAAAACTATACAATTTTTATTTCCTTTCGAATCAATAAATTCAATTTGTACTTGGCGGTTCCCTCCCCGGGCACACCCCCTTCCCGGGGTATAACCCTGTCCGACCCCGGAAACCGAAAAGGGGGTAGAAGTGGGAAAGGGTTGGATTTTCTTTCGCTATATAAATAGATCTATCTAAAGAAAAAATCCCGAATACTGTACCTCGCATCCTTCGGGTGAAATATGATATATTGCGTATGAGGAAAATGCGATCCAATCAGTCATGCGACACGACTGGGATGGAAAAAATACTGGTTTTCCCAGGAGAGGTGATGTAGTCTTGATTGAATGGTATTGGTGTATTGTGTGGAACTAATCGAGGTGACATTATCCGAACATCCCTGCGGATTGATGTTTATTTCTGTATACAAGAGATTTAGTTTGATACCAGGGGAATACAAAGTTATATAGAATCCACCAACGCAATTATCATTTTGAATGAAATCTCTGTAGGGATTCTACTAGGTTTAGTGAACCCCCCAGTTATATTGTACCTCAATTGTTGCTCTCAAATTTTTTGCTCTCACTGCTTTGTTTATTTATTTATGGAATGTCCATTACAGCATTGTACAAGTTAATATAAAATTTGCGGTCCTGAATATGTGTACCTACAAAACATAATTTC
>WOGN01000515.1:0-20877 GCA_015342105.1 Leptinotarsa texana
AATCAACCATTTCGAGAATATTTTGTCCAATTTTAATTTCCATAATTTTTTTAACAATATTTCAATTTTTTTTTGGGCCAAAGACAAAAATATTTGACTTACTAGCATTAATTTGTAGACCGTGGTTTGAAGATGAAGCTACAAATGCATTGATATCAATATTGATGCTTTGACATGCATCAGCAAAGTCATTAGGATCGAATGAATGGTAAATTTGAGTATCGTCTGCATAAAAGTGCATTCGACAATATTCCAAATGTCCATAAATACGGCTTATACATGAGAATAACATATAGGCTACAATTTACAAAGGTTTTGTGTAATTTTGGTCATAATATAACGATGAGTATTAAGTAAGTCGGAAAACTTCTTGCTCCCTGAGAGCTATTTTGGCGTTCGTTGCCTAAACCGTTGGAGTTACATGTAGATAATGTACTCGTAAGATTGTTTATCTTAAATAGTTCTAAATAAAAAGCCGGGATAGCATATATCTTGGTATCACCATATGCAAAATATTCAGCCATAAATACAATGAAATTGTTTACTTTTTTACAATGCATATTTTAGAATATCTATTGAATTCTTATAAAAATTAGTACAATTGTTGTTTTCAATATTTAATATAGATAAACTTTGTCTTTTACACTAAGTAATTTGGACGAATCGTTTAAAAGTTATCACGATAAGATTACTTTAACGTAACACATTAGGCCATTACGCGTCGCATATACTGAAAGACGACAGGGTATGATACGCGGGGGTAGAGGGGTGTTCTAAACAAAGAAGTGCCATCGCCGAGAATGCGACCCGAATGCGGGCAGACGCGTGAGGGCAGACGTCGTTGACGGTTGTGTTAATTTTACTAATTTTTTTATAGGTAACATAATTTTGTTTTCCAAGCTATTTAATTACTTAGTGCGGTTGGCATATTTTTTTGTTACGGTATTTTTAAAGTAAAAATATAAGTTACTAGCACTTTCCGGCGGCTTCGCCCGCGTAAAAATGGTTTGTCATATCAAGTTTCGCGGCAGACTATTTTAAACAAATAGCTACAATATTTTTTTAAGATTTCTAACTGGAAAACTGACGAAATTCAATACAATCTTTGAACCTTAATTTTCCCCCTGGGGGTGGAAATTCCTGATTCCTTTTCTTGATGCTTATTTGCGATATACAAAGAACCTACCTGCATACTTCAAGGTTCTAGGTTCACTACCTCCGGTTGTACGTTAATATAAGGGTGTTAGTCAATCAACAGGTACCCGCTTATACACTACTAGCTGTTCTACCCGCGTTACCGTGGGAACCTACCTTATGTGGTATTCCAGGTCACGATCTACCTGTATACCAACTTACATTCCGTTGAGCTGTTTAGGCGTAAAAAAGTAAAAAAAACATAAATACATACATTACATTCATCCATTACCACAAACTTCACGCATTTATATTAGTAGGAGTATGATCAGTAGGATTACCAATGTATTTCATTCTTATCCTTTCAGTTTTTTTTGCTGATTATATTCAATATTGTACCTATTGATTGACTGACTAACGTACAACCGAAACTACTGAAGCTAGAACCTTGAAATAAGCAGGTAGGTTCTTTGTATAGCGTAAATAAGCATTAAGAAAGGAAATCATGAGTTTCCGCCCCAAGGGGAAAAAATAGGGGTTCAAAGATTGTTTTGAATTTTGTCAATTTTGAAGTTGGAAGGAAACCTGATATTTTGGGTTGATAAAAAATATTGTAACTATTTATTTAAAAAATGTAATGTCACAAACCAAATTCCACGCGGGCGAAGCCTCAGGCAACAACTAGTCGAATATAAATGTACGATTTTCTGTAATACTTCTACCAATGAAAATTTTTATTCTTTTTTTCGACCATACAGAAGTTTCCAGTCGAATATATTTTCGTCACTCATCACAGGATAATATGACTAATATACGTAGCTGTTGAAGGATCCTTATTCAATTTTTTCCATTGTTTCCTCGTGAACTCGATTTTGTTATTGAAATTTTGTAAAAGTCGTCAAAATTAAGTAAACAATAGGGTCTATGGTGCATTTCAATCATTTTCTTCTTCATCCTTTTTCTAATCGAAGATGTCAGTTTCATCCTTGCTATGATTCCGATACCCTTCAAGGACACACAATTGCGTGCAAAGTGCAGGAAACGAAGGTTCATTCCAAAGGGTTTGCTACCTACGTGGAAGGGACTGCGCCGTATAATTCAAAGTAATTTCGAGTGGTGATCTTTTGTTATTTTATAGAGCCTTCATTTTCTGTTCGACCTACCAGAAGCGGCCCCTTTTATTCAAATGATACGATGCGGCAGTAATTGGGTGAAAATAGCTACACGGTGCTAAAGGTTAACTATAATGAGTCCTTTTGATAACTATAGTATTGTGCAAAACATCGGGTTAATTAATTTCGAGCCTCAAAGAGGAAACGGCTAATTTAATTAGCTTGAAAAGACACGAAGTGGCGTTGTTATAACCTTCTCGGCTTTACGTCGTCCTTTATTATGTGAAAAGTTTTACATGACGAACTAAAATGAATGCCTGAATGGCTTAAACCGTACTCCTTTGAAATGGAAACTGTATATAACTATAGAATCATCATGTTCTATGAATTAAATAAGTACTAAGAATACAATATTAAATTGAAAACTGAGAGATTCATTTAATTTTTGTCCGTTTTTACTCTTCAAACTGTAATGTTTCAGTCATCGGACGTCTTTGCTCCCAGTACCATTTTCATTCTTTTTTCGTAACTCAAACGAAACGTATAGATGTCGAGAGGTGTAGATGTTCTTGCTCTCAAAGAGGATGTTGTTACGAAGATGTTGGTAGCTGTAACACATCATGGAACTGCAAATGCAGATGTCTAAATGAAACACTGTCCATAAACGTCGCTCTGATTGAATTCACATTATTAATATTCGTAAAACATGGGAAAAACTCTTGTTGGCGGCACGGCTATTGCAGCTATAGAACACCCTGATGAAATTGCCATCAATTCATCTCGCCCTTATGGACAACGTGCTATTCTCAAATTTGCTGCACATCCTGGAGCTACTCCCCTAGCAGGAAGATTTACTCCTTTGCGTTCATTAATCAGATTCAAGCTGAATTCAGAGAACCTTATTTATTGGTTGTTACTGATTGAGCCTTTGATGATCAGCCTATTACTGAAGATTTTTATGTCAACAATCCAGTTATTGCTTTGTGCAATACCGATTCTCCTTCGAGATTTGTTGACAGTGCTATTCCTGGCAATAACAATTCTCCACACAGTATTGGTGGTTATTATCTCCGGAGGTTATCCGTCTTCGAGAAACTATTCAACCCGATACCAAGTGGGAGATTGTAGCCAATCTATTCTTCTACATGGAACCCAAAGAGGCAGAAAAGGAGAAACAAGCTGCCAAAGAATCTATTGCAGCAGTTGTTAAACCCACTGATGTTCCTCTGGATCCACCAGATATTGACTGGAATACCACTGAAACTGCTGATTGGGCAGCTGAGGTCCTACCAGTTGCTCCTGTAGTAGATGGCGCAACCCCCAGACATCTACAGCTAGCGGGCAGCAAGGGTTCAAGAACAGTGAACAGCTACAAATACTACACAGCAACTCACTGTTGCTACCAACTGGGAAAGTTCCAATGATTGGCAATAAAATTGAATAATGACGTGTGATATATGATTTTGTATCAATTTAATTGAAATAAGGACGCTTTTGCACTTTTGCCAACGTAGCACAAGTCAATCAATTTCGTCAGCATAAAAATGTTGTACTCTGGATTCCATGATTCCTGGTTCTGATTGGCGACGGTTCTACCGGAGAGAAAGTTAACGAAGTGCTTGAAAAGATAGTTATCAGCCGGGGGTTTGGAGAGTTTGGTTGGTGATTTGTGAAACGTGCGGATGGGCGTTGTCGTGGAGCAAGATCGGACCTCTTCTGATGACCAGTGTTGGCTGCTGCTGACGGAATTTTCGGTTTCCCCACAATAGGATTCTGCTGTGATGCTTTGGCTCGGTTGCAGACAGTTATAGTGAAGCACAGCAGCTGCTGCCCATAATACAGTAACCATGGTTTTTTTAGGAATATTTACCTTTGGAAAATGGCTGGATAACTCATCGGTGTCCAACCATTGTCCTGAACGTCTCCTGTTGTCGTAAAGGATCCACTTTTCCTCACAAGTGACGATCCGATCCAAACCAACATATAAAGGTGCGTATTCACAAAAAAAGCGAGCACAAGCGAATAAGAGTGAACGAACATTTTGCACCTTAACAGTGCGTTCATTAACATTATCATTACCAAATGCCTGTTTAATATTTGGGGCTGTTCCGGCAGCGTTCTGGTCCAATTTGAATTCGTAGAGAATAATTGGTCGACGAGCTGAAAAGCTGAAAAGAGGTAAAAAAATAAAATTTTGAAAAACATCAATGTATAGAGTACAACATTCTCTATTGATTAGTACAATACATCTTTTTTGTAACACCTCTCTCTAACATTTGAGTCTCTCTATTATCTTTTAATCTACAAGGATGTATTCGTCTCTCAAATAGTCTATTTGATGGACTATTATAGTCTATTTAATAGACTATTTGAGAGGTGACTTCATCCTTAGAGATTATAGACTCTATTTAGTAAACTACGATGGTTTAAATGACCTGGATTAAAGGATTTTGTTTATGATCGTCGAAGGCTTTTTCTATCTTATGTATATCTTTACTAAAACTCATCATAGCTTCGAAATTCAAATGTTAATGGTTTATATTTCGATTATCCAGGTAAATTCAAGCTTGAATATACTGTTTATTTCACCTAATCTTAATCTATCTACTTAGTTATTCAATGAACTTTTTCTTGACACCGTGTCTCTGAGATCACTTAATATTATGTTGGTTAATCCAAATGTGTTTTCTTTTTTTTTCAAGAACAAAACACAAAAACTACAGGAAAATCATTAAGGCGGTCTAAGAGCGGTGCCTGTGCGAAAGTAGTGATTCACATTGAATTTGAATCGCTGGAGGGTAAATTTATTTGGAAAAACGTTCTCAGAAAGTTTATTTAACTCGACTGCAGTTCTACAAATATAGGAGTCTCTAAACAGTGAAGTTCGGGGTGTACTGAGTTGAACCTCAAACCCTCACAGTCCGTCTCGTTTTTCTGATACGTACCGCTCTTGGTGGAGAGAAATGTGCCAAGTCACTTGAACACTTCACGTGATCGTATCTATAGAAGAGAGACACATCCCCAACCTTTCTTCGATGTTCCAGACTATCAAGGTTGCAAGTGGTGTTCGTGTCTCCAATCAGGTGGATAGCTCTTTTCTGGATGGAATCTAGCAGCTTCAGGGTATGCTCAAGGGTGAAGCTCCATACATGAGAACAATACCCCAAAGAAGGTCTGATCCGACCTTTACAACGCATTAAAATTTTGCTGAGGTGTCTATAGTTTTCTGGTTCGGAATAACTTCCAAGCTTTTGAGAAGCAGCTTTTGCAATTCCAGCGACATGATCGTGCTAAGACATATTGGTGTCCATTTTAAACCCTAACAAACTTATCGAAGTAGAAAATGGAATTTTCTTACCTGACATTATTATATCCGGTTCTGAGACATTTATCTATTTGCAGAAAACCGATGCCTGGGTTTTTATGGCATTGAATTGCTTCCTGCTGCTGGGGAAGAGGTGCATCCGCAGCTGATATACAATAAAAAGAGGATTGGAGACAATATAGTTCCCTGGGGAACACCAGCGTTGATGGTGAAAGTATTCGAGATATATTCTTCGACGGCCACTTGCAGGGAACGTTCTTTCTAATTTGGAGGTTTTCTTTTGGTCACTAATCCTGATATGTTAACTTTTTTAAAGCAAGTTATTGACTTGGTGTTCATCGATATTTTGTGTTTGTATTTCCAAATATGAAACCAGTTCTGATTGCTGTCCTCAAATATGAATATTACTGAAGTTTTTTTCCCAACACCTTCACACTTGTTTCGATCACCAAGTGATCATCTTGAAGAGTTTGATCTTCTTCTTGAAGATTATCACTTGGTGATCGAAATACGTGTCGAGGTGTTAAAATAAAGGTTTGGCGTTGAGAAAAAACTCCAGTAATATTCATTACTACACCAAATGTTCCAAACAGTGCATCACAAGTACATTTCTATTATCTCTATGACACTAGTTGTAGTGAATTCTTCTGTTTTCATATTATGATGTATGTAGCACTTCTTCAAGTAATTATTGTGTATTTTTTTTATTTTGTCCAATTAATTCTTGATTTTTTCTTGGACTTGCAGAGATCTAATTGCATGGTCAACTAATTGCATTGTCGTAAACAACAGTTCTTATATTAATAGTTTCGATACAAATGTGTATGATTAATAATTGTTGTCGCAGCATTTTATCACATTCATGATTTATTCAAACTGTGGTTCTCTTCTGGTGTCTAGAACCTGTGTCTGGTTTCAAAAACCAGAATATGTATTATAAGACAACTATTTGTTGTGGTTACTTCTTATAATTTAATGGGTTCTTTTGTCAGAAGACGCTACCAATAATGGTTTTTCCATTTATCTCACTATTAACAATTTTTGCTTTTATCTTTCAACAAGAATATTTTCAAACATACCGGCAGGCAACGTTCTCTTTGTGTTATATATAGGCTCGCTAGAAATGAATAAATTTGGCGGTTTATTCTAAAGAGCAGAAGGAAACAATCTCGTTAAGTAACGAAAGTTTTTCTCGGGAAATTCGCTGGATTATGCTTTTTGCGAAGAGAAATTTTGGTTCGGGAAAAACTTCCCCCGAAAAAGTCGTCACAGTTTCAGACATTGGAGTAGCCGCCGACATGGAGGTTCACTCATTTGCAAACCAAATATACTACCCTGCACCCTAGATAAAACACCGAATTGTCATCACATCAAGATGCATTGAAAATTTAACATAAACTCTTGATTTAGTAGGGGGTATTGACTAGTTCTGAAGACTGAGAAAACATAAAAGGGATCAATTAGAGGTAAATAATTGATATTCAGTTGAATCGTTTACTTCTATTGATTTATTATATTGATTTGTTTGTTTTCATTAAATTTGTTATTTGAAAAAAATAATTTTTGCAGTGCATTATTTTCAACACAATAATGGATCGCAAATAAACATTTTGAATATAAAACAAGCACAACATTATTTTTTTTATAAAATATCATATTTGAACATTTGGTATCCAAATCAACACCAAACCGTTATTTCAACACATTAACACGTGTTTCGATCACCAAGTGATCATCTTCAAGAGGAGAAGGATCTTTCTTTTGAAGATAATCACTTTGTGTTCCTAACACGTGTTGAGTTATTAATAATAACGGTTTAGTGTTGGGAAAAAACTCCAGGTAATATTCATTACTACATCAAAGGTTTCAAATAGTGCATTACAAGTATCTAAATCAACATCAAAAATACGTTCAGTTCTAAAACTAGATAAGTGGTAGTTTTCTAGTATCATATACTTTTTCACTTTTGTTGAAAATGTTTCTTTGAAGTAAGATATTACTAGTTCTAAATAAATGAAATTTAAAAATGATAATGAAATGACATTTGATCAAGACTTCACATTCTACCAAAATGAATTTGAATTTTTTCTGAAAGCTGAATTTTAGTTACATAGTTTTGGTATTCACCCCACGATATATTGTTTTGTGTAGTTTTCCTGCTGCAATTCCATTATTAAAATTTGAAGTAAGTACAAATGAATTAAAAAATGTTTCCCGTTTAATTCATTGTTCGTTTTGAGAAGTTATTTTAACTGAATTCAGTAAGTATTCCAGTGTATATCAGTATATATCATGTGTTCATGATCTATACATTGTCGTAAAGAGTTTCAATAGGTTTATTCAATTTTTCAATACCTTAAATTTTTTGTAAAAATGATTACATTGGAAATATGTAAATTCATTTTGTCATTCACCAGAGAGCTATTTTTGATATCAGTGTTAAAAGTAAGGTTTTATTTTGTGAGTGAAAAAGTCTGCAAAACGAGGGTATCGAGTTGAGCAATTCACGAACAAAATAAAACTTACTTTTAACACAAATATCATACAAAGTTTTTTGTACAACTGCCCTGTTTTCATAATAAAATATATAAATTTAATATTTGGACATCTCTTGTCAGTTAACTATTTTCATGTTATCGCATTCGCTGGTTACCACCAAACAGTATAATTTGAAGCTCACACGTTTTAATTAAATTTCTTACTGGTGTTTAATGTCTTGCATAATGGAGAACAATAGTGAAGAATTGTGTGTTCCTAACAATATTGAAGAAGCTGCAAAATGAACTTCATTGGAATTGTTACCAAGAAAATCGGCTCAGCAGTACGACATCGCATATTCTAATATTCTTAGCTAGTGTAGACTTAAAAAAGTCGAAGGAAATTTCAGCGAAACCGTCTTCTTAGCCTATTTAGGAGAGAAATCAAAAATAAGGAACTCGTCAACTTTGTTGAGCAAGTTTTCAATGATGAAGTCGATTGCGCTCGTTAAAAATGGTGTAATACAAGCAAATATTTCAAAGTAATAGCAATTTTAGAGCGGAAAAATAAAAGTAATAGGCCCAAAAAATCAAAAACTCTTACGTTTAAACAAATCCAGAGGTTTATAAGTGAGGCGACAGATGAAAAATATTTGATGATGAAAGGTACTACTATTTTTGAAATATATGGAGCCTGTCGGTGTGTAGAGCTGCGGTATTTCTTAATAGAAGACATTAAATTATTGGATAAATCATTGACTATTCAAATTCCTAATACAAAAATGAAAATAGGTCGTTCTTTTTGCATTGTTGGAAAAACATTGACTATCTCAATGAATACGTTGCATTACGCCATTCTGTTATCAATATTCAAGTTTTTTTCTGAAATATTCAAATTGTAAATGCAGTGCCCACCCATTTGGTATAAACACGTTTGGGACAAAGACCCTCTACCATTGCTGAGTTTATGAACCTCTCGGAACCAAAGGAATATACAGGTCACTGTTTCAGAAGGTCATCTGCTTCTTTGCTAGCAAAATCAGGAGAAAATATAACGGATATCAAAAAGCACTGAGGATGGAAGTCTACAACAGTAGCTGAGGGTTAAATCGAGCATTTCTATTTCTTATTAAAAGGCTATTGCTGAAAGAATAATCCCAACAGCGTTACAACATCGTCCTTTTCACTTCAATTTTAATGCCCATGAAATTGTCAACTCAGCTAGGTCAAATATATTACAAGGCTCTTGATCATCGCAAGGTATCAATATCAGCTTGTTCTAATTATACTTTTCATATTAATGTTCATAAATATTAATAATAATAATAATGTAATTGATGTACATAATACTTTTGTAACAGAATTTAATTGTATCTCAATATTTTGTTAATAATAAAACTTCCTTGAAAATTGAACAATTATGTTTTGTTAATTGCTATTTGGTCGAAAAAAATCCTGTTGAAAATACTTTTAACACTAGTGTTAAAAATATTTTCAATATGCTACTTTGCAAACATATACTTTTAATACTCTTGGCAACCAAGACACCACCAAGATATAATAGCCCCAGAAATGCTTCCAGTTCATCGATATATGTTGTTCTTGCTGTTCTATATGTTGTCGAATAATTTTTTGCCACGATATATTTGTTGGTGTAAAGAACAATATTTTGTAACATTGCATCTGTAATAAATAAACTCCAGATTTCGATTGGCGTCTTTCATTATATGCTTCAACCTTTCCTCCCGGTAACTGGGTTACGATATTATGGCGTCGAGATCCATCTTTTCCCATCATACAAGGTATGCGAGTTTCTCTTCTCTGTTCACAGCTTCCACTCAATATTGTCTTCTCCCGAACTTGAATCGCTATCTTCTGCTACGTCTACGTCCGTTTCAACTTCATCAAACATACGTTGTAGTCGTCTTTGTTCTTCTTCACATAAGTCGGTCTCACTGACGGCGTGTTGGCTACAGAAGGTTAAAAGCTCGTTTTATCAGCCTCAAATTATGCTCACTCTCTCTACGGCCATAATATAACAACACTCTATAAGAAAAAGATACAGAAACTGCAAAACTCATGTATGGGATTATTCTACAGTATCAGAAGACGACAAAGAGTTTCTCATAAATTGAAAGAAATTGGGTGGTGGAATATGGGTAATAGAATAAAACATCATGCTGTTGTTCTCTACTATAAAATAATTAGAAAACAAGTTCCCTCTTACTTACATAAGAATATAACTTACCGTACAGATGTACATAATATGAATATTCAAAATTTAGAACGGAATATTTGGCTACCAAATCTATTCTCTGCAATCCGGTTCTGAATATTATTTTTTTTTCTTGTATCATTACACAGGTTTGTTGAAGTTAATTGGTAGAATATTTTCTGTCGTGTTTACACAACAGAAAATAAACTTCGCCCTTTATTTCCATATATGAACCTTGATTAAAAGAAACTACGACTTATATAAAATACATCATACAAACACAAAATTCATATACAACATTCAAATATTGATAAAATCGTCAAAACAAATGTTTCATGAGTATAAGTTTCAATTTCATTTTATCACTTTCAGAATTGAACCTGATTTCAAATTGTTTGGTAGTTTATTATGTATCATCAGAACAGCACAAACTGGGTGGTCTGGCTTTTTTGTTAGTGGAATTTGAAAATAATGTTCAAATCATTTGTTCTTATTATGAATAGCATGCTATTTTTGAAAATGTGCACACACAATTCAAACATGTAATTTGCTGTTAGTGTCATATGTTTAATCCTACAAATTATTTTTTGAGAAACAACAGATATAGTCCTCAATTCCATTCAGGCAAAGTAAATATTTGAAATGTTCATATCGAAGTAGAGAAAATTCACTGAAAACGGGGTATTCATACTTGTGATATCATTTTTTTCGACACAATCCCTGAAGCATCAACATATATTGTTTAGTGAATATTATCCAGATTCATTCACATCATTTATATATGATGAGATAGTAAATATTTCGAATCATGCATCTCTCCCAACGACATCCACAGTAGGTTCTTGTAAATTCCTGCCGGAACAACTACTTCCCCCATCTAACACTACGCTGGATATTGAATTATATCCCATAGACATTCCAGCAACAGGAAATTATTGGAGTAGATCACCTACAGACTGATACCGAGGTATTATCTCTCATCAGTGCAGGAAAGATCCTACCTAGACAGCAAAGTACCTGGGACTCGATTAATTTCAACGCGGCTCCGCTGCATATGAAACCTTTGTCTAATAATAGTTCCATCCCGTGAACAAGGCCCCAAGCGAGAAAGAGATATCCCATGTACCAATACCCTAACAGAGATCAAAATTGTCTGAAGACTGTATCGAGTAGAGAAACATACATATAAGAAAATAAATATTTCAAAACTGATGATAAATTTCCTGCACTGATGAGAGGTAATACCTTGAATGTTAATCTAATAAAATGAATGGATTGCTATTACCTGAAATCATGTTGAGTATAAAATTGAATTTTCTCATCTTCCAGATAGATTATAAGTTGATTCAAATAAGAATATATTTAATATATTATTTTCATCGCCATTTTTATAATCTGGAATGAATTCATTTTCAACTTTTCAGGAAATATACACAACAAAAGATTCACAAAAAACGTTATTGGTTTCATTATAGATTGTAAAACACTTTTAACTAAAAAAATTGGGACATCATCAGAACCACAAGCTTAACTATATATCAACCATACTTATAGTAATGTATAAATGGACGACGAACAGTTTTTTTTTGTGAATATTTGAGATTAATGTTACTATTTATCAATTTGTATAGTCCGGATACTATCTGCAAGCATGCTCTATTTATTTCATAATATAATTTCTTTGTTGTTTCTATGAGACTGCCGTGAATCTTTTACTTTTCTTCATAAACATTTCTTATTTCAACATTTATACATGAAAGGATATGCAAATTTCTCAATTCCGAGCAAAAAGAACTAATTTCATTGGTAACTAGATGTTGCCCGCGTAGAATTTGCTTTGTCACATAAGTTTCGTAACAGACCATTTTAAACAAATAGTTACATTTCTTTTTACCCAAAACTCCAGGTTTCTAACTTAAAAACTGTCGAACAAAACAATCTTTAAACCTCTATTTTCCCCTGGGAGTGGACATTCTTGATTTCCTTTCTTGATGGTTATTTACGCTATACAAAGAACCTACCTGCATATTTCAAGTTTCTAGGTTCAGTAGCTTCCTGCTATACGTTAATATGAGACTGTCAGGCAATCAATAGGCACCCACTTATACATTATTGAATAAATCAGCAAAAATAAAACTGAAAGGATTAGAATGAAATACATTGGTAATCCAACTCCTACTAATATCGTAAATGTATAACGTTTGTGAGGATGGATGAATGTAATGAATGTATAAAAGGATAAAGAGTAGCCAAAACTATATTCTCAACACCTGATTAGTTCATCGCAAATTCAGATCTGTCACAACCTCCAGATAGACACTTAATCAAGCTGCTTATGATAAAAATTCAATTATTTTTTAAATTTCATGTCAAACTTATTACTCAGGTAAAAGTAACAGGGATCGTTAGAGTATTTGTAAGCAGAGTGTCAAATCAATGCATCCATAACACATATGGCTTCATTTTCTGCAACTTTACTATCTGACGTGATGATGCAATGTTCCAAGTGAATACCCTTACTGTCAAAATTGCATTGCATAGTGCAGGTACTATTAAATGAACCTCATTCACTGTTTTTGTGCCATTCCTCCATTCTTATTAAATTAACAAATTAAAATAAATGTACTGACTGCCAAAACCATATGACAGGAAAAATATAGTTTGTGGACACTTGTGAAAGTCACTGTTGAAGTTTCCAAACACATTTTGTTTAATGTACTTAAAGTATGAAAAATATATTGACCTTCAATACAATTTACCACATTAGGAAACTAATGACAATTAATATCACATCTGTTCTAAAAATTCTTATTTTGAGAGAACTACATCCTAATTTACTCAACAGCTGACACGAAATGTTTCTTTGCACTTTACCTGTAACTGCACTTTACAAGAAGGGTGCGCAATCAGGAGGCCTCGCACCACCTGAAAAATATCGGCCCGCCACTGCATGTTTCTCAATGAATAAAACCACTTGTGATTTTGTCAAAAAAAATTGAAAAACCTTGAAAATACATCATGCCTATTAGCATCACTGCATTATTTACAATCTATTAGAGGTGGGACACAGGATTTATGGCTGTGGAGTGTTGCCCCTTGTTTCATCAAGGATTGTAACTGAAGTTGACAGGGTACTATTGTAGCATCAGATCTTTTTAATAAATATAAATACATGTTTTATAATTTCCTTGCAACTTCTTAATTGTTGAAAGATTAGCAAATGGATTGAGTATGTTAAGATATTCTAAACTGATAACTTTGTTTATATAAATGTATTGATGTTAATATCGACAATAATATATTGACTTTCAAAAGTACTTTTTGGGCATTCATTTTATTTTATTCTGTTTGGCTGATTACAGAAACAGGCCAACGTAACATGTTTATTTTTTATTGTTGGAAAGTGATACATAATTCCAAATGAATACTTCATAATTCAATTCGGCGAGATCCACTATGGAATAAAATGTATAAATTAAAAATATCTTGAATTATCAATAAATCAACAGGTATGAGATGGAATCAGCCGAATCATAACGTGTTCAAATATCACTTTATTGTGAGATTTTCACTAGACTGTTTACAAAACCGCAAACAACCGCAACAAGTGTTTCTCTATACACTAGCTTTTCAAATGAAAATACTTGAGAAACGCATATTGCGTTATAGTGAACCACATATTGCGGTTTTGTATACAGTCTAGTGAAAATTTCACTAAGTGTTATTTCAATAGATTGACAGCTTATGAAACATGTAAGTGAAATATAAACATTCCATTAAACAGAATGAATACAGTAGTTAGTGGCAATATTATCAATAATCAGTCAAATTCTCAGCAACGATTTAAAATATCTTCAGATGGTAAAACACAAAGCAATTTTTAATAAAGACATCAAAATGGTTGGAAAATAACAATTCTAATTGATTATTTTAAATAAAATTATCTATTGAAATATATAGTTGTAACAAAAACAAAAAATGATATTTACAAATGTTTCATCACCAAGGATGCCTACTAAACAACCTGTGGCCGCCTAAAGTAAACGATTCCTGCTAAAACTGCCGTCAGTGTTGTGATCAAATATAAATCCCAGTTGGATCCGAGGGATTGGTTAATGTAGACTAGATGATGAAGTGGGCTCTGTAACAAAAACTATTAAAACAATTGGCAAAATTTGTTCCAAGTTTTTTCAATCAGATTATTATTTTTGTTTAAATAGAACAGTTGTCTCAACTCATCCAAATTAATTGAATATTATCCAGCATAACAAATGTATTTATTATGAGATAAATTATAATACTCGTAGCAGTATCTCATCACAGAAGAAAGTTATGAGAAGCAACAACTCTATTTCTCACCCCCTTCTGCTTACCAGTTACCTTTCATAACTTTTTTAGTAAAGGGATGTACATAATCTCTGATTCAAATCAATTTTGAAAGATTGAAATAAAATATCACACATTTTTTTCATCCTTACCTCTTGAAGGGTTCCCAGGCTGAACATAATATTCAGTTTGAGTAGAGCTAATGATACAGGTACCTTGGCATCACTACTGGTTTCAGCAGCTCTGTCATAGCACCTTTTTGCTAGATGCATATCTCTCTCCATTCCCAAACCTTGTTCATGCATATATCCCAAGTTAAACAAGGCCTGAGCATTATGCTGCTGATCGGAAGCTGTTCTGTAATGTGTTGCTGCCGTTTCATAATCTACAGGTGTTCCTAACCCATAATAGTAATAGTCGCCCAGTTTCACCTATTACAATGAATACATCTATCTTCAGAAAAAAATCACACTTGTTGTAATACTTGTCAGACTAGTCAAATAAAATATATCAACCATTTAAATTATTTTATGAATGGAAGTTTTCAGGAAACTGTTCAAATCAATGAACACATATTCAATATAGCCCTAATAGATTTATCTTTTTTTTTAGACAGCTAATACTTGGGAAACCATGTATTTTGAATTCCACACCACATATTTCGTGACCGACCTGACGTCACAGTTTACAAACTTTGATAAACTGATAAGGTAAAATAAAGGTTTTCATAAAGGACGAGGACTTAAGTTTCGCGCGGCACCTTAGTATGGAAGTAATATAATTGAAATATAATTTATTCACCTCCACCTAAGAGTAACAAAAAGCGGCTTTAGCTACTTCGGAATGATTTGACAATGTGCCTACCTAATGTTAGGTATCAGCGAAAATTATTTATGTTTATGTTTATTATCCCCAGTAACATTACATGTTTATCTACTTTTTGATTTTTGTTTATTTTTTTATATTAATCGTCATAGTTTTCAAAAATGTGTATTCCATTTTGAGGTTAGAGAGAGAACAAACAAAATGTTATGTTTTCGGTAAGAATGACTAATTTTATTTCAATAGTGTGAGTAGTGTTTCAGTTGATATAGTTTAGTATTCCTTTGCCTTAGGCGGAGGTTTTTCTTTTACTGTTTATTGTGAAGAAGTAAATTACTGTAAAACAATCAATTCTCGACAAATTCAAAGTATTTGCTATAATAAAACCACTTTCCAATATCGGAAAACTTCTTAGAATCGGTTTTGGTAAGTTAATTTGAAAAAACTGAATGAAGAACACTTTCAAATGTCATTGGATGTTTTTCATGTGACCTCATCACTTTTAAATTATTAAATAAATTTCTCAAAAATAAAGAAAAATGTTGTATTCTTTAGAACTTTTATCATATAAACTAATCTGTCAAAATCATATTTTCATTGGCATATAGGCAACTCACTATTAACTTGTGATGCACTGATTGGAACTTTTGGTGTAGTAATAAATATTTAACTGTTAAATTTTTCTCTGGATCACGTGGTGATCGAAATATGTGTCAGTGTTAAAAATAACGATTTGGTGTTGGAAAAAAACTCCAGTAATATTCAACTTACTATTAGTCAACATTGGTAATTTTCAAATATAATTTCATGTATTTCTGAATATATCTTTTTACCTGTTTCTCATTTATGTGTGCATAAGGATTATCTTTGAGGAATATTCAGTGAATGAATTGGAATTAACCTTAACAAAATAGTACAGAAAGCCTATCATTGAATTTTTTGAACATGAATCCTATGTAACTTGATATATCTCACGAGAGAAATTAATAGTTTTTTTCAACAGACAATTTCAATATAAGATCATTGTTAAATGTCTGTACTTTCTATTCTACTGATGAATTTGAATTAACCAATAATACAAAAGAATTGCACCAAAAAAGTTCATAGTGCTTTGTCGAGAAAAAACTAACCTGTGCTGGTGAATATCCTTGACTGGCTGCCCTGCCCCAATACAACAGTGCTCTTACCATAGACTCATGAGTTGAAAACATAGGTACCTCACCTCTGTCTAACAAAAATGCTGCATTACTTTGTGCAACTTCAAAACCCAGTTCTGACAAGAGGGCATATTGAACGAATGACTCATCATAACGTCCATTTTGATAATCAGAATGAGCCTAAAAATAAATATATAATAAAAACAGGAATATATGATGTAAGAAATTTATCAGTTGTGTATCTGTTATAAACGTGGCTATCTTTGAGAAAATCATTTTGTTTTTTTCACCAGATTTTTGAACACGAAATTTCTTAAGCCTGTACCCTGTGTCCATCTACAATAACAACGCAGCTTAAGAAGTTTGCATCTTTTTGAAATCATCCAAAGACCAAACGTGATACTTCTGATCAACATTCAGACTTTAGGAAATCTATATTGCAGAAATATGAAATATTCTATGCCCCAGATATTCTTTTTAGCCCAATTCGGATGGTTTGATAAAATCTTGTTATGAACTGCATCAATATTTACGGAAGTGGACAGAAGAAATGACCTTTCACAATTTCGGTCATATTCATTTTTCAAATTCATTCTCATAAACTTATCTATTTGGATTATGTATAAATATTCATTTGAAATTATATTAAGTTTCTTTTTTGATTAATTTAAGTTACTAACATTATATTTATAAGTTACTAACATAAAATGTAACAGTTTCTTGGAAAAATGAATATTGTAAATATTATTGAAAAATGTTAAAATCAAACAACATCCCTAAACTGAAAATTTTCCTTTGCGTCTCATTGTAACTAGCAATCAGTACCCATTAATTGCCGTGGAAAAGTTGTTAGAAAGGGTTGTTTATGAATAACTGATCAGTATGTAGATGATAATGATATTTTGTCAGAATATCAGTCAGGCTTCAGAGTTGGGCACAGTTGTGAAACTGTGGTGCAAAATATTTTATTTGACTGGAAAATGTGTATAGACAAAATCAAATAAATTGGAGTCGTTCTTAGATTTGCTACGTGTCTTCAAGACAGACCATAGAAAGATATTACTTTTAAAACTACAATACTATGGAATGGTTCAGAGACTATTTGAGTGAAGAAAACAATTAACAATGGTCAATAATATTGCCCCCTCCGAAATTATTAATGATTTCCGAGATCTATGAGTGCAAAATTAGTTTGTTGTTGTCAAGTAGCACCGTAACATACTACTGTTCTTATAACATTAATGAGCTGGTAGATACTCTAAATAGCGAGCTCTGCAGAGAAAGTCGATAGTGTAGTCACAACACTGAGTAATAAAACAGGTTATGACAAAATCAAAAATAGAGGAATTAGTATAAAAAGTGTAACAGTGGTGAAGTATTTGGGAGTATTGATTGACCAAGAACTAACATTCAAAGAACATGTATTGAAAGTGATAAAAACTATCACCAATAAGGTAAATTTTCTGGTGAGAGCATTACCTAGCCTATCTAGATGGTCAATAATTACAATTTATTAATATATTAGTTTTACATCTTACTTTCTCTTCTTTAATACTATTTAAGCTAATGAAAATGAGTTGGATCGATTTCAAAAGCAACAACATAGAGCCATGAGAATCATAATGGGTGAACCAAGAGACACGCCAATAGCCAACATGTTGAGAGAATTGAAATGGATGTTATCAAAAGACTAAATGTACTATCGAACAATGGACCTGATGTATAAGATGCATCACCATCTATCTCATAACTACGTCAGCAGAAAAATAACATATTGTTACGAAATATCTAACGTCGCCGCTGACCCAATTCCACGAAGGGATCTGCTCAGGTAGAGCGTCACGTCACACGCACGTGTAGGCGATTAACTAGAAAAGTATAGAATGATAATTCCAACGATTTTCTTAGAATTTCGAAATAAATCGATGGGACTATATAAACAGCTAATTCCTTCGACAGAGATCATTATTAGTCAGAGAGTAGTAAGATTAGCAAGCGAGTATTCTAAGTGAATTGTAATCAGTGCAGTACCTAGTTGTGTAGTAAGTGAATAAAAGTTTGTCTAAGTATTATTAGTGTTGTTGTTTAAAAACGAACCCCGAGTAAATATCGTAACAATATAATGAATATTATCATAATTATAATACCAGAATCAACTGAAATATCCATACAGGAACCAAAAATAACAGGTGTACTGAAATATCTATTTATCATGCAGGAATTTTGGCTTTCAATAATTTAGATCATGCTATCAAAGATTGTAATTTGATAAGACAATTCAAGGGACTTGGTAACTGAACTTGAAACTGAAGCCATCCTTGTTAATGCTTGTCTATTTATACATTGATGTTGGATGTAGTTGAGAAATGATGTGATGTATGATGTGTCATCCTATAGGGCCATATACAAACACCATCTTGATACAGGTCATTATACCAACTTCAAAAATCGCCAGAACACAGCACCAGAAACCAGCAGCTTGGAAAACCATCACATTCAAAACCAAGGCCAGCGCACCACTAACATCGAACACACCATCCAGAACAATAATCAATGTGCCTCCAATCGAGTGTGATACATCAAACCATCACCACACCCGCCAAACATGCACACAGTCGATCAATTAGGATTTTTTTGGGGACAACTACAACCTACAACAACGTATAAACAGGCAAACATTGACAATGATGACTTCAGTTTCAAGTTTAGCTATGAAGCAGAGCACATGAATATGGCTAGTGGGATCTTGCATATTCATAATGGCATAATGTCAAAAAAGAACGGATGTACACTCAGGATGACACTTCAGTGTCTGTGTGATATATATGTTTGTAGAAATATTTTTGAAATTAATGATTATAAACCTGCATTAAAATTTCTCCCCATCTTCCTCTTTCAGCAACTGTTTTGAAAAGGCCTACAGCAGTCGGACATGATCTCAACATTCCTGTACCTTGGGCATGCATTTGTGCTAAATTATAGTAGCCCAATACGTGTCCTGATTGAGAAGCCAAGCCGAAATATTTGTTTGCCATTTTGTAATCTTTTTTCACACCCAAACCACCTGAAACAAAGTTATATATAGTGGATTATTTGAATTGGCCATTAAATCATTAGATATTTATTGAGTATGATGATTGAAAAGTATCACATATTTGTGAACTAAGTTGATTACATTGTTTTCTCAAAAATCAAAATGAATATTTTTAAATGAGAATAATACCGGTGTTGGATGTATAAAAAATAACAATCAAGTTTAATGAAATAATTTTATAAACTTACGTTTCTAAAATGATGAAAAAATAATTTTTAGCGAAATTATTACTTACTAAAGTACATGTTTCCAAGTTGCAACTGTCCGTCCACCCAACCTTGGTCTGCAGCTTGCAAAAAGTATTGATGAGCCTTCGCATAATCTTTCTCCACTCCTTTACCATAAAGATACATTAACCCCAAACCACTCAAGCCTACGGGATTATTCAAATCCGATGCTTTTTTAAAATACTTGAAAGCAGTATCATTATTTGCTTGGATTTCATCACTTCCATCCAAATAAATCTAATAACATAACATACCATGAGAGAAATCTTCAGATATGTAGATGAACAACAAACCTTTCCAAGGTATGCCATCGCCATAGCGTTACCAGAATTAGCAGCTTGTGTAAAATAATCCAATGCCTTTTGATAATCTAAATCCACACCCCGACCACCTTGATAGTGAAGTTGTCCCAATCCTACCTGAAAGTATATATGAATTAGTATACCAGGTGAGTCAATAATGTGTTTGACTTCAATAGTGGAAAAGTTAATGGATATGCAGAATATAAAAGGTGCACTGTCAAAGAAGCACTTGAGGTATTCGTCTCCAAACACAGATTAGAGGAGACGATTTCGTCAAAAACTAATGGCCAGGTCGAAGCGTGTGAGCAAGTAATACTCTGCGAACCTCCCGTTATCCTCATATTGCATTTGAAGTTTTTCGATTACAGCCACGACGGTCGCAAAAAGATTATCAAGGCTTTAGAAATTGAATTCGACTTGAATATTGATTCAACACTGGTATCTTCGAAAACACAGTCTTCAGAAGAAAAGCAGTATAAGCTATTCGTCATCATGTAGCACGACAACAAAAAGTGCGACATGGAACACTATGTAACCGATACCTTCCACATCACATCGGCTACAACTGTTGGTGGAGGTAAATATTTTTCTTTGCATTTCTTTGGTTAAAGTTATTCAGGTTATTCTAGTGACGCTGATTTTACAAAAAAAAAAAAAACAAAAATAAGAAGAATTAAAATAAACTA
>WOGN01000516.1:0-24108 GCA_015342105.1 Leptinotarsa texana
AAGCTTCTATAAGATATGGTGAAATGTATCGTCAAAGGCAGCATCCTTCAAATGAAATATTTGCTTGACTTCATCAACGATTACGAAACAAAAGAACGCAGGATTGTGGTCGCCATCGAGAAATACGAACACCACAGCTTGAGGAAGCAGTACTTAATTTGATTGGAGGAGAACCTACTACCAGTATTAGAAAGATTGCTTTCCAGCTAAATGTTGATTATATGACGGTATTTCGATTTTTAAAGGAACAACTCTTACCATCCCTTACCCTTACCATCTGCAACGAGTACAGGCACTGTTACCGTAAGACTTTCCGAACCGTCTTGAATTTTGCAATTGGATGCTGAAAATGATTAGAAGAAATTGTGACTTTCCGAAGACGATATAGACGAATGAAGTTTTTCTTGGGACAAGATTAATAATTTTTATAATTACCACATATGGGCTGATGTATTCCCTCATGTTATTGTCAAAACTAACCATCAAGAACAGTTTTCTCTTAACGTGTGGCTCGGGGAGTTATTGGAGATGATTTAACTGGGCCCCATTTTCCACCTCCTATATTGAATAGTGAGGCATATGTTCAATTCTTAAGAGAAGTGAATCCAGTACTGCTGGAGGAAGTTCCTTTAGGCGTCAGGAGGGATATGTTTTTTATGCATGATGGGGCTCTCGCCCATTTCAGTCAAGTAGCACGTCAGCATTCAACTGTCAGTGGATAGGTCGAAAAGGACCACATAACTGGCCTGCTCGATCCCCGGATCTCAATCCTCTCAATTTCTTCAATTGGGGCCATTTACAGCATTTGGTTTATCGTATTCCTGTTCGCGATATAGGATGACCGCATCATCGATGCGTGCAGGGTAATCAGAGAGACTCCACGAATAGATCAAGCAATGATGTCGATATTTCGTCATCTGCCCGCGAATGGATCAAGCAATGATGTCGATAATTCTGTCAAATGCTGATCCCGAGTTTGAGAGTGTCAAACAAACAAACAAACAAACATACATATACACAGGTGAAGCTAATAAAAGCGTATTAATTGAAACTGGGAAACATTTTCCTTGTAGTGAGCTTTTATTTTCCGTTTAGTTTGACTAACATATTTTTACCGCGCAATCCATATCTCATTTTGTCAAACCTACACTTTTTCTTTCATATTCAATTTCTCAACAATATGCGCCCAACGGTTGATGTTGTTGTTGATCACTCTTAAAGATAACATTCACTATCAAGCTTTTTCTGATTATTCGTTACCTTCGACAATCTGAAAAATATAAAAATTATAATGGAGAAGTTTATACGAGTGTAGAAGGGAAAACTTTTTAGTTTACCCCTATAAGTTACTGCGTAAAAAATCAAAGTATTTTTCACAAAGAAAAATCTTCTATTCATCAGTTACTTGTCGTATTTAACAATACGACAAAAAAAATTGTTGAGAAATATTTCAATACTTATCTTAACGTTTCGCAGGCCAAAATCTACGTCAGTCTTCAGAAATGGACAAAAAATTCTAATATATTGACAGTTATTCCTTTTTGATTACTTATTTCTTTACTTCTTTAACAAATGTCGAAGGAGCTTTCACATCAAAACTCCTTTGATAGGACAGTTTGACAGAAGTTTTGATGTCGAAACGCTTTTGACTTCTGTCGAAGAAGTAAAGAAATAAATAATCAAAAAGGAATAACTGCCAATATATTTGAATTTTTTTGTACAATTCTGAAACACAATGTGTTTTTGATAGGCAACAAAATTGTTAAATAAGAAAAGTTACTCATAAATAACTTTGATTGTTTTACGCAGTAACTTAACGGAATAAACTTAAAAGTTGGTCCTTCTACACTTCTATAAAGTTCTCTATAATAATTTTCATATTTTCCAGATTGAGGATGTTAACAAATACCAAAAAAAGGTTGATTGAAAACTGATTCTTCTCCACAAAAAATGACTTTCGTTGAATAACATTTATCAATAGTAAGTAACACTAGAATTGATACTGTGACACTGCAATATATTCCAACATGATTTTGAAGTTGTATTCTCTCAAAATGATAGAGAAAATACAAAATTATAATTTCTTCATTGGAAAATTATTTTTTCATTTGGAAAATAAGCTTTGGAAAAGAAAGTTTTTGGCTTTCTACTTCTACACCTTGAAAAGAAAACATGGAATCTTTCAAAGAAAGGAAGGGAGTAGTCGATTAGAAAAAAAGTAACTGTATACAAAGATGTGTAGATCATGCAAAGAGGTAAATTTGTGACACAAACTGAAAAAAAAATCTTCTTGAAGCAGTAACTTTCATATAAACATTGAATTACATGAAAAAAAAACTTTCAGAACAAATACTTTCATAAGAACACTGAATAATACATATACACTTTTCTACACTCAGTATGTATTATTGAATCAGATATCATTCACAGGATTCTTACACAATATATTAAATGGAAGATGTGAAATTTCACCTATTCGAAACATCGATGATAGTGCGCAATGACATTCACACGCTTATTTAATTAAATCTCAGCCAGAGGAATCTTGTTTGAATTTAAAGGGTTATATTTCTAGAAAAGGCCATTTTTAAGAAACGAAGATTTTTGGTTTTCTACTTCTCCATCTCAAAACAAAAAAATTATGGAATGATTTTGTTGACGGAACTGAGAATATTTGAAAGAAATACCACCACAAAAAGCGCAACAATTCATAAATTCACAAGTAGAACGTAATCCAGATATGCTGACATCCTAATGGCATCATATCGTATAACTTTGCTAAAACGTTGTAACTGAAGTAGTGCCTGAAACTTTAATCCTTCTATCTGGTCTCGAGAAGCTTGGCCAAAGAAAATGCCAAGATAAAATGATATAGTTCTCATAGAGATAACTTGTGACCTAAATTTTATCTGAGCATGTTATCCGGCTGCAATTGTTTTAGAACATGTTTTATAACATGGAAACATTTTTATCTTCAGGGAAATGTGAACTGCGTTCTGCTTTTGTTTCATGTATCCTTTAAGTGCTGCTTCAATTTATTTAGTTGGATAACAGGAGCTCTTTCGAGACTCTCTCACATTGCGTGACAGTTGGAGAATTGCCTTTGTACCCATACAGGTTGGCGTTTGAGAGAGTTTTGAGCATCAGAGGTATTCGTTTGAGTTGGTTCAGAATAATGAACAGCGTGTTGATGATAAACAATTGAACACAACAAAATATAAGATACTCCACTTGATTGAAGTTGATATTTGAATGATTTACCGTTTTAAGCGGAGCTTCTCTGCCTTATTTGAGTTTTTGTCTTGAAAAAAATGGCGTCAGAGTTTACATGTAGAATTTCCTGAATTCCCAGTGGGATCTTCTCTGGATGAATCTAATTAACTATGTTTGTTATGTTACTGTCAGCTGTTTGATAGATAAAATGAGTTAACGAAAGTTAACAGGTATCTTGTAGACCGAAAATGGGAATTTATACTAAAAACAACATAACTACTGTCTCTTCGGTACTACGTATACAACGCAGTACTTACTGATAAAGCGGAGTTTCTTTCTCAAGTAACCCAAACACCTCAATTTTATCCAATTGTAATACTTACCCGTGAAAATATCTTTCAACTCTGTAAGACCCCAGTCATGTAAAATCTGTTCCATTATGATAGATACAAAATAATTGGAAAAGAATTGCACTACCTAGAGACACATAAAACACTTCCTCCTTTAAATTACAACACACCAACGTCACTTTCCAAACCATACTGACACTTACGCGAACACTGTTTTACATTCTTAGTTTGTTACAATACTAAATTTTAATTGTTTCCAATAACATCTAGATGGTCAAATAAAACAGTTTTTTTTAACTGAAATACTTTTTTAAAAGAAATCCTGTTCATGTTCATTCTATACAAAATTCCTGTTATGGTCAGTCGATCAATAATGTAGTTTTGTATATAGGGTATTTCCATGTCATGATTTCGCATGAAATCAACAATATGTGCTTTTTTTGTGTTATTATTTAGTATTGTAGTCAATAAACGAGAATGATATGAAGCGTTATCCATAACAATAACCGAGTTTGGAGGAATATTTGAAAGAAGCTGCTCACTAAACCAGGTTTCGAATAAAGCCACAGTCATATCTTCGTGGTAATCAGCAGACGAATCTTTTGTATATTTGGCCGACAGAAGCAAAGCGTTAGGTACGAAACCAGTTTCATTTCCGGCATGCAAAATTATAACACGTTTTCCCCTTGAAGAAGGTGTGTTCAAAGCACAATACTTGGTTTCGTCTACCCAGCCATATTTGATAACATCATGGGTGTCAAACCAAGTTTCATCGAGGTAGATTATATGTCTGCTGGATTCTCGATAGCTTTTCATTCGCCTCAAATATTCTTGTAGAAGTTGAACAATGTGTGTCGATTCCATTATGACCATCCATAGTTCAATTTTTATATTTGTTACCACAAGGCAATAAGACACCTCGTAGAGTTTCTAAAGATTTGTAATTATAATCGGGACAATCGAGTAATTCATACCAAATCATTTCCAAGGTTGGTACTTCATTTTTTTCGTATATACCATAAATTGTTCGCCGTCAACGTTTGCGAATTTTTTATTCCTTTGTTTTCGTTTCCTTGCATGGTCAATGACATTCCCTATTTTAATGATTCGAAGAACTGTCGAACGAGATAGTTTCGTTAACTCGCATATTTAACTATAGCATTCTGTGAAGTGTGACAGTTTTCCTTCTTCAAGCATTCATGAATATGTAAAATTACTCGCTGAAATTGAACATGGTCCTCATTTTCAAATTCCTGATCTCTGTCGATTGACACGTAATTTTATCATTTGTTTTAAAAAGTCTCCAGAAAGCCATATTGATAAAAGTACCCAAAAACACTAAGATTTTCACAAAATTCGGTTTAAACAATGAGATTGGAACGTTTGGTGTAAAAGTTAAAAACTTTTTCTAGAGATCAATTACCCTAACACCAAACTGATATTTTTGTACTCGATGCGCCTTTCGCTAACAAGGTTAGCATCTTCAGGAGAAGAAAATTGATACTGAATCTAAAGACAAAGGTTAGCTGTTTATATACCCAAAGTTTTTTGGTCCGACGTGGACTTTGTTTGCTGAATGATTATTATCCTAATTGATTTTTCGGTAATTAACTAGTGGAACCACTACCTGCAAATTAGTTTGACCGCTTTTTATCTATTGTTGACAAATTAATTTGCAGGTAGTAGTTCCACTAGTTAATTACCGAAAAATCAATTACGATAATCATTATTCAACAAATAAAGTCCACATCGGACCAAAAAACTGCAGGTATATAAACAGCTAACCCTTGTCTTTAGATTCAGTATTAATTTGCTTCTCCTGAAGATGATAACCTTGTTAGTGAAACGCGCGAGTGCAAAAATATCAGTTTGGTGTTAGGGTAATTGATCTCTAGAAAAAGTTTTCAAAAATCAGTATGCAAAACCACTCACTACCTCACCTAACCCTACGAACACACGGCACTGATAAATAAATATTGTGAAACGGACAAAAAATTAGTTTTCATCCAGTGCAGCTAGCCGAGCCTTTATTCCTCAACTACATTTGATAGCACATTCATTAACCATCTGGGCGTCTAGGGGCCACAGAAAAGAAATGTTTATGACTGTACTCTTATTTTTATTGCCATTCGAATTATTCAACAAGATGAATGTCTCCGAATTCCCTTTTCTGCTTCTGCTTAACTCCAACAAACTTATCGAAGCAGAAAAGGGACATTCATCTTGTTGAATAATTCGAATGGCAATAAAAATAAGAGTACAGTTATAAACATTTTTTTTCTGTGGCCCCTAGTCTATAATCTCCAGCGATTCAAATCCAATGTGATTGCCTTAAGGATTTTCCTGTAGTGATTTATGATGGAATCGGCCGATACTTGATGAAAATCGATAACTAACGTATTCTAAAAACACTTTATTGTGTGATTTTCACTAGACAGTTTTACAAAAACGCAACACTTGTTTCGCCATACAATGGCTTCCTCGGGCGTGTCTTAATAACTAATTCCACACATTCAATGATATATATACCCTATTCGACAATTTGAAGTACCTGAATTTCAAGTAGGTACCTAATTTTTTATCTAAGTTTGTAATGAATAAAATTATCTGAGCTATGTTCCATTTTCCGATAGGCAATTAGGCAATGGAGCCGATAGGCAATTCAAGTTCATTGAATATGCAAATTCCATCCACTTGTCAATAAAATTCACCTCTGAGAGGAAGGTAAATAATTCAATAAATTACATTGACTTAACAATTATGAAAAATAACAATAAACATGAATTTGCAAATTTCCACAAACCATCGTACACAGACATTATCATACATAATTTCTCCACACTCCCTTACCAGCATAAAGTTGCTGCATTCAATAGTATGCTTCACAGATTATTGAATATTCCACTGTCTGATAGGGAGTTGATCAAACAAATCGCGGTTAATAACGGTTATAAAGTAGATATTATGAACGCCATTCTTTCCAAAAAACTTTAAAAGCAAGCCATGTACCTTTTCTACCCATATTCAAGATGCGATAAAGTCAGTTATAGGACATTGGCATATGTGAGTGAACCAACCAGGAATATTGCCCGTTTTTTGAAGAAAGAAGGCGTAAACATAGCTTACAGAATGAATAATAATCTAAGTGAATTTATTAAAAACAATAAAGACAAAACTTCGTTGTTGGATAGATCAGGAGTATATAAGCTGACTTGTGACTCTTGTCCAAAAGTGTATATTGGCCAAACAGGAGGAACATTTTCCCAAAGAATTGAAGAGCATAGAAGTAGTTTTGTAAATAGAAAGACCAATTTCATATTTGCAAACCACCTTTTAGCAGAAGGACATGAGTTGAATCATGAATACGATGTGTTAAATTTAGAAGAGTTTGAAACTCAATCTTCTAGAATGTTTAGAAATCAATAGATTTTGAAATTCGGGTAATTCACTGAATGATAAATTAGAATTAAATAACTCTACGTTACTGAATATTTTTTCAAATGTGGAAAATGCAACATAAGCACAGGTAATTTAATTCAATACAAACTTAGGTAAAACATCAGGTACTTGAAATTCAGGTACTTCAAATTGTAGAATAGGGTATATATAGCATTGAATGTATAGAATTAGTTATTGAGACACGTCCGAGGACGTCATTGTATGGCGAAACACGTGTTGCGTTTTTGTAAAACTGTCTAGTGAAAATCACACAATGAAATGTTTTTAGAATATTTTTTCTGTAGTGATACAAAATCGGAAATGTTTGACATGAAAGCAAAATTCCTTTCAAAATTGCTGAATTTTGACCAAAAAACCGTCGCATGTACATCGCTCACGAATTGTTGAATGACGTAACCTCGATCCTCGATGAAACGTGTCATAACTGGAGACTAAATATGGGTATGAGTCTAACCATCCCTATGAAAGGTTCCGGGAAAGGGAAGACAAAAAAGCACGTCAAGTTTCATCAAATGTCAAGATTTTGCTCACTGTTTTCTCCGATTGCCGTTGCGTAGTGCATCAGGAGTTCTTGCCACATGGTCGTAAGATTACTAAGGAGTATTATCTTGAAGTTATACGCCGCTTGAGAGAAGCAATACGAAATTAACGTCTGGTATTGTGGAAAAACAATTCATGGCTTTTGCATCACTATAATGCACTTGTTCAGTCGTGATTGCTCGTTCGTAGTTTTTTGATCAAAAACAACACTTTAATCATGCCTCAGCCAGCATATTGACCAGATTTGCCCCCCGCGACTTTTTTCTGTTCCTAACATTGAAGAGACGCATAAAAGGAAGGCATTTTGCGTCGCTGCTAGAGCTCAAGTACATACCAAAAAGTGCATATCAGAACTGCTTCGAGTTACAAATAATAAAAGTGGTAAAAAATATAAAAAGTTTCATTTCTCTTTTCTTCATTACACACTAAAAAGTGCATATCAGAACTGCTTCGAGGATTTTGAGAAAAATGAAAATTCACTTCATTTTTTGAACGGACCTCGTATAGTGCTGAAATTGGCTCTTTGGCTGTTTAGTATAACACGTTATATTGTTGCCGATATCTGAAACCATTAATCACCTGCTAAATTCGATCATTATCTAGTCATAAAGCCTTCGGAAAGGTTGTGAAATATTCATTGCTAAATAAAGCTTAATATAAATAATTTCACTGTTTCACTTTGATATTACTTTATTGCAATTCATTCTTGTTCTAGTGTGGGATTAAATTCATTTTACGCCAGAAATTCAAATTTCAGCTAGCAAACAAAGTTTTCAATCGATTTCGTCACACATTGAAAAAAAATCTTTCTTAGTGCGAAATCTCTACGACTGATAAATAGCCTATCAAGTTTCTCTGAAATTCACAGGAATCCCGCTTCCCCAGTACAGACTCATTTTCTTCCAGATACTATGTGAAGTACCATTCAAAACAAAACAAAGAAGATACCAGTATATAAATCGACCGTTCTTAATCAGTCTGCAGTTGTTATCTGATTCTCGTGAGTAAATCGAATCGAAATGAAATCGTTTATTGTTGTGTCATTCTGCTTGGCATTTGTGGCCGCCGTGCCTATAGAAATATACGAAGATGATGGAGGAAACGAATATTATGTACTTCCCATTAGCCGTGTGAGGAGGTAAGCGAATAACAATCGATTTTTTAAAATGAAATGTGTGCCTATAAAATATCGAGTTTTGTTGATGCAACATCAGTCATGTCATTATTTTGAACGCTGTTTGAAAATATTCATTATAAAACAAACAACAAGTAATTTGAAGGTATTTTTTTAAATTCTAAATTATTTTTTATTATACTATGAAGTGAACATTGGACTTGCTAAAATCACCATTGCTGAAATATCTCTCAACTTTTTACTGTCACTTTCGACAAGTTTCATTGAAATAGATCTAATTATGGTCGAATTAAATTCAAAAACTATGTTGTGAGCTGATTTATAAAGAATTACATATAACATGGAAACTCTGGTTATTTCTTTTTGGAGGTAAATACTAGAAACAAATTTTTGGTAGCTGATATTTCTTCTTTTATACCTCAATATTTAATGGATGATACTTTTGAAAATACACTTCCTGGACTTAATTTGGAGTAGATATGATCGAAATTTACAATTTACTATCGAAATAGAGAATAATAACACCCTTCTTTGTCTTGATCTAGGAGTTATTCTTAGAACTGATAATTTTTTGATCACTGATTAATATATCAAACCTACTAATTCAGAAAGGCATATCAATTACTATCCTTTGCATAAAAAATATTTGATAATCTGTTTGATAAAACAACAGAAACAGTTGTACGCTCTTCCTCAAGCAAAAAAATCTTAGAGACATATTAATTGGAAATTCTTATCAACAAAATGATTTTTTAATACAAGTAGTGATACAAATTCTGATATAATCAACAGAAATTCTTGTAATGATAATTCACCTACCAATTCTTCTTATATATCGATACCTAATCTTGGAAACATATCTTCAAATGTCATAAAAGTCTTTCATAATGAAAAGAATATTCCAAAAAATATTAAAATTTTAAATAATTTCTATAGTGAATTAAAAGATGAAATGGATACTGAAAAAAATGTGATGATGATTCTATAACATACCTACTAACAATTGCAACTTGGATTATATTGGAACAACATCTAGATTTCTTAGTGACAGAATAACATCACATGAAAGTGATTCAATAAGAAACCCTGTGCATTAATATAACACTTTATAGAAACAGTTTTACCTACAGAAAAAAATTCCAAATGACTTTTTCTTGAAATGTTCGAAATCATTGTCTTCTGATTCTATGAATAAAAATTATTCTATTGAATCATCTTGCTTCATTGTGATATTAAATTTACGTGACATTCATCCCACCAAACTACACATGTTTCACTTCTTCATATCAATTCAAATGGATGGATAAACGTTTTTATTTCTTTTGATTCTGGTTACATATTGAATTAATGACACATTCTATTGTGCCCCACTATAAGCTTATGCCTCTTCAGGGCATCAATTCAAATATTCAATTCATTGTTTTATACTCACTTTTTTTGGAATTATATGCAAGCGAGATACAAGTGGCACCACCTATTGGTATGACACCCAAGAGAAGCTTCCCAAATTTCTACCAATGCAGTTGTCAGTTGATTGGTCAACGCCGGCATAAAAAATTGGCAAGCTACCTTGGGTGGTACACCAATTGGTGGTTCCATTTATGTCCCGCTTACTTTTACGCAGCTATTTTTGTTAAGTACTGTTCTTGGTTTCTCACATTTTATTTAGTCAGGGAAGCTATAGATTACGCTGTAGGCGACACCTCTCAATATAGAAGGACCCGACACTCTGTCAAATGAGGCCCTTATGTCCTCCGTTAACATATGAATAACATCTTCATCCATCTCACCCCAGCCAGGTAGGGGTAGATCGTGAAGGGCGGTATGGATGTCTGAGGACTTTCATGCCACCATTCAAGATCAGTTATGACCCATTCGTCCCTCTGACGAAGAACAGTTCAAAGGGTAAGGGAGCAAGGCTCCAACCTGACCGAAATTAGGATGACTATCGTTCGTTCACATTTTATCACATTTTATCATTGACGAAAACCAGCCCAAAGGGTAAGGTAGCAAGGCTCCAGCCTCAAAGAGATGAAGATGACTATCGTTCGGTCACATTTTATCATCAGTTAAAAAGGTAAGGGAGCCAGGCTCCAACCTGAACGAAATGAAGACGATTGATCGCATTTTATGTCCACTGAGCTGCAGGTACTGAGACTGGTCAAAAATACCGTCGAAGACCTAAATCATAATCGTAAAGTTCATGTCGTGCTTTTAGACATATCGAAGGCCTTCGACCGAGTATGGAACGAAGGTCTTCTCCACAAGCTAGTTGCGTTCGACCTGCTTCGGAGCCTGATTCGGTGGATTGGGTCTTTCCTGAAAGAGAGAACATTTCAGATTACAGTAGGGGGCTCTCTGTTTGACAACAGAAAGATCCACGCTGTTGTGCCACTCCCTTTACCCCAGTAACCTCTCAAGGTTCGAACGTGTGAAGATAATCTCTATACGCCGATGACATGGCTCTCCTCTTATCTTCCATGGATCGGGAGCTCAGGATCGTCTACTTGCAATCACGATATCTTCTCCGGTCAGAAAAGTGAGGATCTCTGGAAGGGAGATCGACTGGCAAGCGCGGGTAAAGAACCTCGGTCTTCTAATAGACCGTAGGCTCACCTGGAACCTGCACATCATAACCGTGAAGGCAAAGATTCGGATCAAAAGTCAGTACCCTCAATAGACGATCCAAACTAAGCCTAAAGAACAAAATTACGATCTATAAAACGATGTTCAAGCCTGTTCTCACATACACTTCAGGCGTCTGGGGAAAAACGGCTCCATTCTCGAGATATCGCAAAACAAGTTGATACGGATGATTGTGAATGCTCCCTGGTTCGTACGGAATGAAGCCATCCGCAGAGATTTGCAGCCGCCTTCCATTAAGCAGTCCATTCAGTCGAGGAATCAAGGAATGAGGCCCTCATGTCCCCCGTAAACAGATGAATACGCCAGCCAGGCAGGGTTTTCACCATGAAAGGTACTAATGTCTGAAGACATTCATGCCGCCATTCTACGATCAGTTATGATCCATTTGTCCTTCTGACAAACGCCAGCCATAAAGCTAAGAGAGCAAGGCTCCAACCTTTTCGAAATCCAGATGAAATTGGTGTCACGTTTTATGCCCAACGGGCTGAAACAGCTGTCTACCGGTGGCTCTAAAATTGAAATAAAATTGGGATTGATCCGAATAGTACTCATCTTTATCTTTTGAATTTCATGGGATTATTTTCCAGCCGGTTGACTGCATTAACCTTTCTTGATTTTATAACAATACAGATTCTAGAATTCCTTCGAGCTCAACTGATACTACCTACACACATACTGACACAACAAAAATTGAACTACATATGTTTTCTTCCAGGGATACAAATTGGGATATTCGAGGTCCTGGTTTGACAGGAGTAGTGAAACAGGATGGAACGTTATTAAACGGAGATAACTATCATTTGGATGGCAGCGCCTATGCAGCAAAGGATCTCAAGGATTTCAAAGGTCTCCACAAGCCTGAACTCCTGGGTGGTGACCTAAAACTGACCCATGACAACGGCTTATCCGCAGTTTTAGGCGCAGATCATATTCGTGGGGGTCCCACCGATCTAAAAGCAGGCCTCAACTATGATATTTACCACGACAAACAAGTTGATATCGATTTAGATGCCAACTACAGGCAACAGTTTGGTGGGCCTTTTGGTCCGGGAAAACCAGAAGCCGGAGTGTTTTTAACTGGAACTGCAATATGGTGAAGGGAGCCATAGAAATCTAGATTAATACTGAAAGACTTGTGAAATAGTTGATTTTTTTTATTGTTAGATTTAGTCAATAAAGTTATTTTGTATTGATGTTTGCTTCGTTCATTTCAATGAAATAACGGAGTACAATGCATATTGGTTCAACAATGATAAGTTTTTCTTCAAATGAAAAAAAAACAATACAAATTCATATTTATGATGAACTAGTACTATGTTGCTGTATCGCTACTGTTCCAATGTTTTGACAGAATCAGAATCAACGAACTCAGGCGTGCGCAGCGTTATAGAATAGTGCTTTCAAAAAATTATTTTACAGCGTCATCTAGTGGCGAGTTACAGAAAAACCTTTTCTATAGAAAATCAGTTATACATGTCAAGTTTTTTCACGATCGGTTGAGCGATGTAGAAGTTTATCACTTACCAACCAACAAACTAACAAATATCCATTTTTATATATTGGATGAGAGGTAATGGAGTTGATACCATTCCTCTACAAAATAATTCTTTTACTTTAAAGAAACCTTTTGGCACATTCTCTATAGAGATTACTTTTTTTTCAAGGGACAAAACACAAGCACTACAGAAAAATCTTCAAAGCGCCCTATGAGCGGTTCCTGTGCGAAAGTAGTGATTCTCATGTGAAAAAACGTCTTCAGGAAGTTTATTTCACATAAATGCAGTTCTTCAACTGAAAGAGTTCTGGTGTACTGAGTTGAACCTTAAAATGATGAGCAGTCACAGTCCGTCGCGAATTTCTGATATGTATCGCTCTTAGTGGAACCAAATGTATCAAGTCACTTGAATACCATCCGTGAAAGTATCTAATAAAGAGACTAAAGAGAGACAAATCTCCAACCTTTCTTCGATATTTAAAAAAATCAAGGTTGCAAGAGTGACGTTCGTGTCTCCAATCAGGAGAATGGCTCTTTTCTGGATGGAATTTAGCTTAGGGGCGGAGCTCCATACATGAGAACAATACTCGAAGGTCTGATCTGAGCTTAATAAAGTATCAAAAGTTGCTGAGGTGTGTACAGTGTTACAATAATAATAGTAATAATGAAATTATAATAATGATAATAATATAATAATAATAATGATAATAATATAATAATAATAATATTTATCAACCATTTCTGATACACTTGGGTATTTATGGTAAGTCAGTTGTACTATAGGCTAGTAAAGATAAAAAGAGATGGAGATTGAACACAGATTCACCTCTATATATACACATAATCTCTGTAATCTGTTTATAATCTGTCCACTGTGAATTTTATTGTTTATGAGATTGTCAAATGAAAAAATCTTGGTAACTGTAATAGCATCTTTCTAAAAGCATAGTTTTAACATAATCATGGAATACCTTGTTACTTGTGATTTTTTTAACTACATTTGGCAGCTTATTGAAGCACGTAATGGCATTATACTGAGGGGATTTTTTATAGCTTGTCATGAGATGCTGTGGGATTTTTAGAAGATCACCATTTCTTGTATTGTGACTGTGAACTGAAGCAGTCTTATCATATAATTTATTGTTTTGCTTAACAAATGAAATACATTTAGGAATGAAGATGGATGGGGCTGTCAATATTCTTTTGTCTATAAAGACGGACCTGCAGTTATCCTGGAAATCCATATTGAAGATTAACTTTGTGATTCGTTTTTGTGCTATGAAGACTCTGGAAAAATCCCTTGCTCTGCCCCAAGCCATAATATTTAGACTGTAGAACTCTTCAGTTTCATGACCTTCTTGATTTCGGATGCACTTGTATCCATTCGAAATCAAGGTCAGTTGAAGACGTTCCAGTTTTTCCTCGAGATGCTCTGGTTCACATAATCATCGAGCCCGTTCTGTTATTGTAGAGGTGACTCCTCTTATTTGACTAAGATGGTGGTTCATTCGATGGGTACATCTAGGAATGCTACTGGTTGGTCCTGTTGAGTCTCCATGGCGACCTTCATGCTGATGTGTTGAGCGTTCAAGCGGTCTAGGAAAAGGTTTGAAGCATCCCTTCTATGTTTCCAGATGACGAGTGTCACAGATGTAACGTTGCCACAAAATCGGTTTTGAAAAGCCTCAAAAAGCCTCAACCATTTTGTGGAATTACTTCTATTATAAGAGCTCTATGTTTGGTCTTGTATTGTATTGTCGTCACCGGGGTAACGCTTTTCGAAAGGGGATAACAAACTCTGTGTCTTGAATGTCCTTGACCAGGATATCCACTCCTTCCACAGCTTCACTGTATATACATTGTTGTTGAATTATCATAGTTTGCTGACCCACCCGATATTACTGAAAAACTATTTCAGAGACTGACGAAATAAAACTATAATTTCATTCCGGGATTATTCAGATATACCGTCCATTTTCGGCTGGCTAATAGTATCAAATCAGCTGGACGCGATACCATTGCTAACTGATCTGATTAACAAATTTGAATATAGACGAGATAGCGTATCGGTTTGTCCGAGCATACCATACATACAATAGAAAAAAAGGCGCGGTGGAGATTTGGGAGGAGGTATTATCATTAGTAGCATTAAAACGATTTAGGAGACAATGGAATTGAACTGTGTCGATTTTATCGTTAGAGCCACTGATTTTTCATGCTCGAATCTGGCGAAGAATGTCAATGCCTTTAACACATGTTTTAACAACTGATTGTGATCTAATGAATACTGTTTTAGGTATGAAAATATGTGCCGTTCTTCAACACCTACTGTATCAGTCAAGTGGAAGGATGATAATATACACCAACATGGATTCTTTTCAAAGAAATGTAACAAACTATTTGAAATGAAAACAGTTCCGATATGCTTTGAATACCATGTATATTCAACACAATTCATCCGGAAATTATTGTGTGGGGTAGAAATCTTAATTATGCCAAAAAATAATTGCTCAAACAAAAACATAACCTAAACATGACATCAACATAACATAAACATAGCATAAACATAGCATAACAAAAACATAATACATAAAATAACATAATATAAAATGTACTGATAGAAATAATCGCCGACTTATTGGAATATCCAAAATTATTGAAAAATATCCCATTACTTTTAGATAATTTATATGTTACTATATGCAGCTTGTCAAATATAGGAAGAGGTTTGAGAATTCTCCCTCTTTTCCTCTGTCTTTCTCGCTCTCATAGTCTTCTAACGAACGTACATCAGGTGGGCAGAACCACAACAGAAATCAGAAATTTCATTTGACAAGCTGTACGTTGATTTATGTATTATTTAAATGTTGCTGACTATTTGTACCCAATATTTACCCGATTGATATTTGTAGTTATCACGAAATAGAGAAAGATAGAACAATGTGCTGTTTGGAATGAGACCATTATGGCTGTTCAAGATCTCGACCATTTCAAAACTTTTTTTCACCTATTCTGTGGCGATTTTCAGGTAGAACTCAGATTAGTTGTCAATCAATTTCATTTGATTTTTTCTGTATTTGTAATCGTCTTTGAATCGAGGCTGGAGCAACAAGGAAGCAAATATCGACAGATTATTTTCACGATAACGTTCTTTTGTGTAAAAAGGGTGGAATACAAATGAGGATTCTGTAACGATTTCAGATCTATGTTACACGCTGGTCAAACTTATGCGACGCGAATCCGTGATTCTGCTCCACTAAATATGCACATATTCAGTCGGCATTTTGCCGTTTACCTACGATTTTATTGAGATGGATACTGGCGATGTTATCGGGTGAAGATTGAGGGAGTTTGAAGACTGCAAATGTGCAAATAAAATTACAATTGCAATCATTATTTTATTCGTATTACACCCATCCATTGCTGAAGTTACCTTGTACAATTTTGTTTCTAAAAGCGTTTTCAGGGTCAATAATACAGTTTATCACTGTCAATGTTGAATTTGTACCTAATTTTGATACACTAGATACACAAACGTTATTTTCAACATTATAAATGGGAAAAACTTGGGATGAATTTTTAATTTTTGCTCAGCATTCCTCTACAGTTCCACTGAGAAGGAAACAGGTAAGGAATGGGGTAGTTCATAAAATGTGGAAAACAATTCAAAAAGAATCTTTATACAGGGTGTAACTAAGTAAGTGTAAAACATTTGAGGAGGTGATTCTTCATCGAAAAAAAGATAGGTTTTTTCATATAAAAAAATTTCAAAAAATTTCAATTGTGTTGAAAAAAATATAATAGTATATTTCATACTCTAAGACTATTTCATGAACAGTTCCATTCAAAAAAATTTACACGTTTTCTTGTTTTTTCATAAAAAAGAGATGCATAGGAACATGTGTATTCATTTATAAGACTCTATGAAACATTTTTTTAGCATGACAACATAAATGAACGTTACATTTAACATATTACACTCTAGATTTGGCACTACATTGCAAATACTTGCATCTTGAAAAATCTGTTTACTGGATGAATGAGAAGCAGCATAAGAGGAAGCTGAGGTTACTACTTTATTATCATAATACTATACAAAACGAATTTCTACATCATTTATTTGTGCTGATTTTTCCTCTATTGAACCCTTGCCTTTCTCATATTTTTCACAGTGATTAGATTGAAGTCACGTAAACGGTTAGTTCTTATGGTAGAAACAGTAAGAATTTTTTTTTGCTGGATATTCAATTAGTTGTATGGTGGAAAAGTAATTATCATAATAAAGTTTATGATTGATATCATTTGGAATAATTTTGGATAAACGAACTACTACATTACTTGCTGCAACCAAATCTGGCTCACCGTCCATTAAATTGCATTCATCTCCTTTACTTCCAAGCACTTCAAAGTTATATTATATGCCAGAAACTCCAAAAAGAACCCACATTTTGTAACCCCACTTGTGACCTTTTTTGGATTATATGTTTTCATACTTATTCTACCCTTGAACGGAATTATTTGTTCGTCACAACATAATTTTTCCTCAAACGGTAGTTTCTGACAATTTTTTTGATTTCTTGTAATACTGCTAAAATTTTATCGCTCTGTTTGGTACTCTCATCATTATTTGAAAAATAAATATTTTTTTCAGGTTTTCAAAGCGATTTATCACATCAGCGAATCTTGTGTCTGCTGCCTAGTATCTTCTTGTTGTAGGTTGACGAACTAATGACATCCAAAATAAAATACCCACAAAAACTTGTAGTTTGTTTGGATTCTTTTGAATACTATAAATGCAACTCTGGCGTGCAGTGCAATCAAAGAACTCTTCAGATAGAAAGAATTTAAACAATTTATATGAAGTATCTAACTCCAAAATGTCCGCAAGTAACAGTTCACTGCCTAAAAAAATTATTGTGTTTACATTGTCTGTCTCCAAGCTCGACTTCTTCCATGTAATTGAAACTCTTTGATTTTGGACGTTTTCTTGAATAAATTGAGCAAGTGGTATATCATGTTCCTCAGAAATCAGTTGAGCCAGAGTTATCTCATCTTCACTATCATACTCGTAATCATTTTGATTTTGAAGTTTTCCTTCATTCAGACGATTTTCTCAAGACTCATCTTCAGATAACTCTGAGTCTTCACTTCTACTTGGTATACCTCGAATTTGAGAGACTGCAACATTATTTCTCCCATATAACAGAGTAGAACTTACAACCGGAAAGTTGTTGACATCTATTGTCTGAAAAACATCACTTTTGTAGAACAAACTATTTCATTTTCAGCAGTGCATGATGTGCCCCAAAAGGAACAAACATAAATACAGCTGTTATTGTATTATTCTATTGTAATTAAGCTTTTTTTGTATTTGCACCAGACATGCAGAGTTCCAATATTCGTTGTATACAGGGGGTGTATAAAAGGTATAAATACAAAGTTTCCAAAAGGGAGCATTTGAAGTAAAGAGTTAAGACTGTCAGATCATATAATAACTCTTCTATTATCGATGTGAAGAATTGGTGCCAGCTCAATTGGTGGTATAAGTTGCACTTGTAATGTTGAGGTTTTGGGCCCACAATTTGGGAAACTGTCACTTCTGATGGACAAGGATTCTGGATGTAGAAACCTCAGGCACTGAAAAAAGTGATTGCAAATTCGAAAAGGAGTTTCCATCGATAGCCTGATTGATGCCAACCTAGCTAAAAAGTTGATTATTGTAAAATAGTATGAACTGAAATGAAGTGGAGTTGCTATGCAAACTATATTAGGATGGACAGTTATTGGAAAAATGATTCCTCAATATTTATTGTACTAAAACTGTACAATATTTATCTGTAATAAAACTAACATGGATAAATAGAAGGTGTGGGGGTAAGCTTGCTTTCAAGGATGATTCATGTTCAAAATTGCTGAATTTTGACCAAAAAATCCGTCGCAGCATCGAGTTCGATTACCTTAGTTTAGTGCACCAGACGTTCTTGCCACATGGTCGTACGGTCACTAAAGAGTATTATTGTGAAGTTATGTTCCGCTTGCGAGGAGCAATACGAAGAAAACTTCTGGTAAAAAAGTAATTCATGGCTTTTGGATCAGGATAAGGCTCCTGCTCACTCGCCATTGCTTGTTCGTGATTTTTCGACCAAAAACACCACCGTAATCATGCCTTAGCACCACATTTGCGTCCTGTAACTTTTTCCTGTTCCCAATATTGAAGAGACTCATGAAAAGACTGCGTTTCGCAAAGATTGTGCAAGCGAATGTCAGAACTGCTTCTAGGATTGCAAAAAACGCTGGTACAAGTGTTTTACATCTACTTTGAAGGATACAAAATATAAATTGATGAATGAAGATATATTTTTTAACAAAAATCAAAATTCGCCTCCAGTTTGAACTAACAGCGCAATAGAATTTAGAATGGTCTGTTTTGTTGTTTCGAGTGGATGAAATAATCCATGTTTTTGAGCAGAGTTTGTGTTACAGCAGGATAATTTTAGAGCACAGGAAACGTTTCATCATTTTTCTTTTTCAGAATTATTTTGTTCGTGTTCTTCATTTCATCAATTCCCCGTGAGTCTGTCTGAAACCAGCAGACAAAATATACCTTATTATTCCAGTATTGTGAATGCATCAACTTAACTTTGGTGCATATGTGACCTCTGGAGTGAAAACGACTACGCTATCTCCATTTTCCCGCCTACTATTGGCGAACATCTTCAAATGCGTGACATCTTTATTCGTCCTTAGGAAGCATCATCGTTTGCGTCATGCACATCTCCCATTGTGATTCGAGAAAAATGTAAGTAATTTGCGGAATTGTTACAGGCATCGGAATAACTTTCAGATAATCAACACTACTATTATAATTTAGCCCAATGATCATAAATTATGACACACCTTCGATTTACCGCTCTGAGTGCAGGTGATATTCTCAAATATCGGTGATGTACGTAGATGGGAAGTTTATTCGTTACTACGCGTTACTAATACTATATTGGATGAGTGTGTGAAGGGTAATATGTGTTACGAGGGACTGAGGAAGTTGACCTTTCACTAGATTTGCTCGATATCATCTTCTCTCGCTCTGATTCCTAACTCATTATACAGGGTGTCCCGGTACTTGACGATGAATCTTGAGGTGGTGATAGCTGATGTCATGACTAGCTCACAACAGGAAAGAAGTTTAGGTAAAAGTGTTTTCGTTTTCGAGATATCGGAAATTTTCTTTTTTTTGATAATAAGCGACTCGGTTTAGTATTTTCAATGTTACGTCATAAACACATGACTTATCCACAGCAAAAAAAACTATTTTGTACAGCTAAATAATATCCGCATACGACAGTAATACCAAAAGCTTGCGATCATTGGAAATAACTAGAAAAAAATAAAATAAAATAAATTTTGAAATGAAACAAATTTATTGGTCAACTTTGACCTATCACAGTGAAAAAAAATGTACTGTGCTTGGCTGAAAAGTATTTCAGAAAGTTGGCGCATTCAATGGAGATTCCAAAATGGTGTAATAGTTAACTTTCTATCAGACCTCCAAGAAAATATTGAAGCTAGAAGAAAAAAGGTATTAAGAATCCAAGAAAAAATGGCAATATCAATTATCACAAAACATTAGCACTGGGTGAAAACCATCCACAAAATAAAAAATGATTTCCTCTCGCAACGAGACAAGGCATGTGGCTGCAAAATGATGGCGTTCCTGCATACTACGCCCGGCCTGTAAGGGATTACCCAGAAGAAGAATTTCCTGGCATATGGATTGGTCGACTTGGACCAATTCTCTGGCCAGCCTGCTTCCCGGATCTAAATCCTATGGATTATTTTATTGGGGATTCCTCAAAGAAAATGTTTACTTTAAACCGATAGAAACTGTAGAAAATTTTCGTGATCGTATTAACGGCGCCGCTAAAAAGTGCAATCGATTTCACAAGGCACGATTTGTGACACGCTCTTTTATTCGCAGATGTCGTACCTGTATCCGGGCAGGGGATGCTCAGATCGAGCATTTATTGTAAAAGCTTTTAATAAAGTTTGCTCACATGATTTATTCGATTTTTATTTTTTAATTACAATACATAGTACTGTATCCACAAAATTATCCCACAAATAAGTTTTCTTTGAAAAATTGCAAAGGGTGAAAAAATTTTTTTTCTTATACCTTCAATATTTTCATTTTTTCATTTTGTGGATGTTTTTCACCCAGTGCTAATGTTTCGTGATAATTCATTGAAAATACTAAACCGAGTCGCCGATTTTGGAAAAAAAAACGAAAACACTTTCACCAAAACTTTTTTCCTGTTATGAGCTAGTATTGACCTCAGCTATCACCACCTAATCGTCAAGAACCGGGACACCCTGTATATTAATTCCATTTCATTGCTGAAGTGAAAAGAATCATGAGTCTCTTTAATCTTTGGAACAGGAAGAAATCGTTGCATTATTGGCAAAACTGGTTAATATATTGGCTGAAGCATGACTACGGTGTTGTTGTTGGCCAAAAAATTACGAACAAGGAATGACAAGTAGCCAGTTGTTTCTAACTTTGTCTTAACCTAACCAAAGGAACTAAGCAGTTGGTTACTTATTTCTATTTGTTTCATTACAGTAAAATGAAGAGCAGTGGACACATTGGTAAAATAGTGTTGAAAATCAGTGACAATTTCAGCGTTAACAAGCTCAACGTGAACAAGCCGAATACCTTCATTTGCAATGCGAAGCAGTCCTATCTAGTATATGGTATGTATTTATGTGAAAATGATGAACCTCAGCGATTCATCTATGATTCAAAGTGTATGACACTGATTGAATACACAAAAAATGAATTTGTTATATTAGATAACTCAAAAGAGTTGAAAAATATAATGAATATCTTCAATCATGAGAGATTCTGTTTCATCTTTCTCCAGGAAATTTGTAGTTTTCATCTTATTGGGGACTATAAATAATTATATCCTGAATCGATAATAAAATGATTTTTTGGATCGGTCTATATTGAAACAGTTAATTTGCCTGGCATTATAAATATGCCTATCTTCAATTTTTCAACTTTTTCTCTTGAAATTTCTATAGGTGGTAAACACTGTGTATTTTTATCTCTTTCTCCCCGATTGATATAAATTTATAGTCGGTTCCAAATGGGATGATTTATAAATAAATTTCATTATCTCGTTTTGCAATAATTTTAAAGTATTCTGAATATTTGAAATGGCAGAGCCCCGAATGGGGGCTCAGCTAATTGAAAATGTCATTAATATAGAGCAGGAGTCTCCAAACTCTGAAGTTTGTTTCAAGGGCCAATTTCTGCCCTCAACTATATTTCTAGACTAGGATAGTTGCAAAGTGTGTGACCTAGGCAAACTTACGCTATTTTTTGCATTTCAATTATTATTGTGTATTGTGACACTCAACGACATCTAGTGGCGAGTAGTGGTACTGTGTACTATATTTTTCAGCTACCCGCTAGATGGCATTAGGCGTAATTAAATATTTGGAATTACCGCGTTGGTTCGAGAAAGTTCTGGTTCTAGCTTGTGTATTCCAATCACCTCGAGATGGTAGTAATAATTGCATATAAAAAGGCTAGCACCGCAATTGCGAGCAAAATGGAAATATGGTTTTCTCATGAGAATAGCTTGATCTATTTCTGTCTCTTATTATATCATATAAACATTTATTGATCTCAGACATTCAGAAGCAAAACATACTTGTGTTTCTGTGTTATTAACTGTTTCTTATTCAAGGTGGATCAGCGGAAATTTGTGCCGATGTGATAGAATGGCTGGTACTGCATGGAGCCAAGAGAATAGTAGTTTCCGCAGACACGAAACCAACTCAAAACTACATCAGTCGCAGACTTTCTCTCTTACAAACCCACTTCGGGGTAGACATCATCACGGCGTCCGCCAAAGCAAGTACCAAAGAGGGTGCGGCGGAACTTTTGTCAGAAGTTTATTCCATAGGACCGCTACATCTGGTATTCACTCTCCCCAACAAAACAACTGGAACGAGAATCAGCGACACCAAGCCGGTTCAATATCTCGACAGCGCTTTGAGAACGACGGCTCCAAAAGCGACAGTCATCAATTTCATCAACTCTGCTGCTGGAATTTGCTTCTCTAGAGCTGAAGCCGGTTTCTCGACCCTTAACATCCAGTGGCAAGAGAGTCTGGACATGAAGGACGGAATATCAGTTTTGGATGCTGTACTGAACTCGAGAGTCGATAATGTTTTAGTGAAAAAGAGGCTAGACATTGACGATGTTACTATTCAGGGTGCTATAAAAGGTAAGGTCTGAAATATTGAAAAGCTTATTTCTTATGGAGATGCACGAGAAGGAAAACTCGCATCTTTAATCAGCTATATTGAAATCGTTGTAAATTATTATGCATTCGAGAATACTTCATATGAACGTTTATGTCTCAAAAATCGTCCTCCATTCAATAGAGTACTTAAACAGTGAAGTTCAAACTTTTTAAACTGAACTGAGAAGCGATAGTTGGGTTTATTTTGTCGCCTTCTGATATACAGTGTATCCAAGATAAGGATCCTAAGCATGGGAATCTCAGCACCTGTTGGAGATACAGCTTAGGTTAAATTGGGAAAAAGTTGTGTTCTTTAAAGCTTATTTACATGCCGTTTAGAAACTTGAAGAATTTTCATGGCCTGCTGAGATATTTGGGAAAAACGAGAATTTGACAATATCAATTTTATTTTTTTCTGACTTTATTTGAAAAGATATCAAAAAACGAATAACACTTTTTCATTGGCACTTTCAAGGTACTACACGATGGTATTTTTAGTTTTTATATCCGACGTTTCGTTTTCAAAAAACCATCATCAACTTTATTTTTTTAAATAGCCCGAAAAAAAGTACACCCTGTATCTGATTCCATTTTTTATTACGAATTCAACGATGTAACACATGCCATTGTTTTCTTTTTAGTTTAAGGGAAAATTGCATTTTTTCTATTTTTAAAATGTATTTTTAAGTAGGTTAATAATGATTTTTTTAAAGTAATGAAAACAACAAAGAAATTAACGCATTTTTTATTTAATTCAAAGGAGGTGTTCAAACAGGTTTCCGTTATTTTCCAAACATAAGTATGATCTTCTAACTGTAGAACTTAAAACATCACGTAACATCTCTGGTGTAATACTGTTAAATGCGACAGTTACACATTCTCGTAACTGCTGTTCAGTTTCAAAAGAATGTTGGTAAACCCGGTTTTTAACAAAACCCCATATGAAGAAGTCCAGAG
>WOGN01000517.1:0-24105 GCA_015342105.1 Leptinotarsa texana
GAAGTTCTTGATACATCCGCTCGATACCAGCGCCGAATTAAAATTATCAACAATCTTTTCAAATTTATCTTTCAAATACAACAAACTTTTTAAATCATCAAAAAATGTAATTCTTTGTCAGAAATAAGTTTTTTGAAAGATTGATGAAATTAAATGATACTAGCTTGAGAATGTTTTGCACAAAAGTTTTAACCAAATTTTAAATTGAATGCATTAAATGAACGTTGGAAATATTCAACACTTTCAATAAAACTAAAATATAACAACCTTCATTATTCATAGAAAAATACTCAGTATGGAAAGTTAATTTGCTTTTTTTTAGACAAACGAAAGTCTATTTTTATTACCAACAATGTTTCATGGGAAAACTTTGACAGTCATTCAAATATATCCATTTAAATCTTATTCCCAAACTTACTTTTAGAAAGGGAATTTAAAGTTTCAATATAATTCAACAGTCATATAAATAACTAACATTTTATTCAAAGGTTAAAATTATATGCAGAATTGAAACGTTTGTTGAATTTACTCGAATAATACATTCCATTGACTGTTGAATAAAAATGTTTGTTCATTGCTGAGTTGAACTATATGTATATGGATTATTTTTCAGCATAATATACAGTAAATTGGCGTTCCATTTTCCAATACCCTGAAACAATATTTTTCTCCGGAATCAATAGAAGCGTCAAATCATTTCATTAGTCTTTTTTATTCAAATAACAATTTTATTCATGTTACATTTTAAATCAAGTGTTAAGATAGAACAAATTTTGCGAACAATCATTTTTAATGTTTCCAACAAATGCATGATTCAATTAAATTCAATGAAATGAATTGTTATGTGAATACATTGAGGAATGAATATTTGTGAAAATAAAATGTAAAACGGCGTTTCATAGTTAGCTGTTGCTTTCATTCTAAACCAATACTTTCATTATTACCGAGTCCGTGCTGTCCGTCAGGAAAACCTTTTATTTTCGGGAAAACCAAGGAAACATCAATAATTGGCATTCAGCGTAGCGTTCCAAAAATAAAATTGTAAAAATCGAGCGGCGCTGCATTTTTTACATCGGCTGCATATGAATGAGATTTTTTTCAATTAAATCGCGATTTGGAATCCTAACGTGACGACAGCTGTGTGTCAGCCCGCATTGGATCAGTCTCTCTGTATCGACAGGATCCATTCACGAATAAATCTGCATTTCATCTCTGATAGCTTGCCTATTAATAATCAAACCAGTACGCTTTCGACAAGAAATACATGTACACGTTTCCGTGGTTGCATGATGTATCAGTAGGTGGCGCTGCATTGTGGTCATTAGTCGTGAAATGATATTCAAAATGAGATAATGAGTATATAAAATATTTCAAATGTAGAGCAGCAAAACTTAGTGAAAGTTGTGTAGCTGGGGGATATACGTGAACTCTTCAAATTTCGCGGACTACGTACCATTCGATTAGCGTTTTTTTATACAGGGTGTTCCAAATTAGGTCGGCATCATTGCCAACTACAATAGTATTTTTCAAAATTATATTTTTTTAAATGAAACATCTTTTATTTTATCATGTATTTCGATTCGTGAAAACATTCGCAACAAAAAGCTCATATTACCTTTCTTCCTAAAGTTGAAACTGAGCGACTTATGTGGAAATATTTATTTATTTATTTCACTAGCACTAAATATTTCTTTGATTTAGGAAATAAAACCTCATGAGTATCCAAACACCAAATCTTGGAAATTAAAAGAATGAAAATTTTTTATACACCTTTTTTTGGGTATTTGTTACCTTTCACAATCTGAAAAATATAAAAATTTTAATGGAGAACTTTACACAAGTGTAGAAGGGCAAACTTTTCAGTTTGCCCCGATAAGTTACTGCGTAACAATCAAAGTATTTTTCACAAAGACAAATCTTCTATTTATCAGTAACTTGTCGTATTCAACAATTTTGCCTATCAAAAAAATTGTTAAGAAATAATACAATACTTATCTTTACGTTTTGGAGACCAAAATCTGCTTTCGTCTTCAGAAAAGGGCAAAAATTTTTTAATATATTGGCAGTTATTTCTTTTTGATTGTTTATTTCCTTACTTCTTCGACATAATTTTTTTCTCCATTTCTGAAGACAGGAGGCAGATTTTGGCCTCCGAAACGTGAAAGATAAGTATTGTATTATTTCTTAACAATTTTTTTGACAGGCAAAATTGTTAAATACGACAAGTTACTGATAAATAGAAGATTTTTATTTGTGAAAAATACTTTGATTTTTACGCAGACTTATCCGGGTAAACTAAAAAGTTTGCCCTTCTACACTTGTATAAAGTTCTCCATACCCAAATACCCAACAAATACCCAAAGAAAGGTCGATAAAAAACTGATTTTTCCTTCACAAAAAATTACTTTCGTTGAAAATATTTTATTGCTAACAGCAAAAAGAAAAATTGGGTTGGAATTTGAACTTGTGAAATCCGTGATCATCATGTCGTACCACCCACTTGACACCACTGATGTTAAAATATTTAATTATTTCACCAGTACTAAAAGTATCTTTGTTTTGGCAAATAAAACCTCATAATTGTCCAAACACCAAATTTTGGTACTTATACGAATGACAATATTTTCTTTCGAAATAATGTCAAATGTGACAGGTTCAGAGTAGCACATAACCCAAAGGAAATAGGCTGTTTTTCACTTACTTTTCAAGCATAAACTAATTGCGAAGTCAAGTTTCCATCATATCAATAACTTTATGTGTTACACTGTATATTCCAGACGACTGTACCAATATGAGGTTAGGTTGGGTTAGGTCTTAAGTGAGTGGGTCTATTCGACTCTCCACAGCAACCCGCAAGGGTTTATTATGGCTCACACCCATTCACTCTCGACCAAATAAATCCAGCTTCCTAACAAAGCTGATTAGTTTGTATCGTACGGCTCTGCCGAACTCTAAAAACCTGATTCGATCCCCAGCGGGGCAGGCATACAATATGTGGTCTGCTGTTTCATCATTTTCCAAACAGAGGTGACACACACTGTCTTTCGACAGTCCGTGTCTCTGCATATGACGATTCAAATGACAGTGACCTGTGAAAAGGCCAGTTAGACATCTAAGTCCAACAACTGTTTGGTATCAAGATTTGATAGATGAATAAACGCCTTAGAGTGAGCCAATCCTGGAAGATTCCTCCAGAAGTCCATAAATCTTCTTGCTATCCAAGTATTTAATATTTGTTTGGCAGAGCCAAAAGTGATACCAATTACATGATCTTGTTCGATGAAGCCGCTTGACTGACCGAGAATATTGTTATTGACTTGTGTATGAGCTTAGATTCTTTCACACAATTCTTCCACATAATTCAATGGCGTAAATTTTCACCTGAAATGCAGTCGCATAGGTTCTTACGCAGGCCGATATCTCTGTCCAGGGTCTACAATTAAAAACACTTGCACCAGAATTTGAAGGTGTTTTTGATCCATCTGTGAACCAACAATAGCACCGGCTGATGGCTAGACAAGCCTGTCTCTGTAAGCCAGAGAGCTTCGCCTGGGCCGTTTTCTGTAAAGCCTTCGGCCATCAGGGGCAATTGCGCCATAAGCGATCATTTGTCTGAGAATCATCACATAAATCCAATGGATTTGTTTGGGACCCAAACCCAAGTTTTACCACAAATCCTTCGACATGTCCATAGAGACAGTCTGGCTTTGTGTAAAACTTTTTTCAAGTTACCGTTATAGGTTAGTTTTTCATCAACGACAATGCTGTGGATATATTATATTTTTCGTGAATTTTAGATACCAAAACACATGTGTTTTCGTATAAGAAGGGTAATAGCGTACGAAGTCAGTCGTGCGCGGATCTCAGGGTTGTTTGGTGGCACTTAACTGGGGCGGTTGGCCACTTTTGGGGAGATTGCTGAGAAAGCTATTAGTAGGTACTGAGGTGTTACTTGTTTTAAGACACAGGGTCGCGAGGGGTTCCAGTAGTGAGAATTGTCGCGTTTTATTTGGCTTGCTGACTTGAGGTAAAAAGTCAGGAGCGTACGAAGTCAGAAGTAGGTCGGTTAGCCTTCCTACGAAGTTCTGATTTAATTCTGGAAATACTGAAATACGAGGTAGTTCAGGGCACCGTTTTGCGAGGTGTTTCGGAATTTAGTATTCGCGGTTTAGTTGAATTGAGGTAATTCAGTGGTGCGCGGAGATTTGAGGAATCCAGTTGAATTTCTTAGAGTAGCTGGAAATTCTAGAGGAAATGTTGAGTGAATTGAAGTAGTGAGATATTTCAAGTCACTGTTTAGAGAAGGGATACTAATTGGGTTTGGATAATAAGTGGGTTATTAAGAATAGTTTCGTATTATTCGGGTGTCTGGAGATTTTATATGTTTTCGACTCCTTGATTGAATCATGTTATTTATTGTAAAGTGAGAGAGCATTGTATATTGGAGATTTTTTAAATTATATGCGATGATTAAGTCCAGGTAGTTGAGTTTTGAGTTGTTTTCTTCCTCAATGCTGAAAAACAGTTTTTGATTTATTTCTTAAATCTCTTTTGTTATTTGATCTATTCTTATTCCATTGTTTTGTGATATGTACAGTCCATCGTCAACGTATCTTAACCATTCTCCTCTTTCATCATGTGTTTTTATTATTGTTAAGATTTTCTCATATATGGTTTGCAGGTATACTTCGGATATAATGCTAGATAGTGCGGATCTCATCGCTAGTCCATCTGTTTGTTTATAAATTCTCTTTCAGATTCGAAATAATTTTGATTGAGTATTGTATTTAGACTGTGTTCAATTTGGTTAAAGTAGGTTTTGTCTATGTTTTGGTGTTTTAGTTTATCAAATATGATGTTATATTTTCGTAGACTGGTATGTTGGAGTACTTACATAGTTATATGTACATACATACATACATAGCTATATATATAGAGATTGGAGAAATATAAAGTGAAAAACGGAATTACGGGGCCTATAATTTATTGCGTTGTTAGTTATTTTGCCATCAAAAACATAACAATTCATACTTACACTAAAAATGAGTTAAAAACAATAAATTGAACATATAAACTGACGGAGGAAGTTAAACATGTATGAGATTATTTTGGGTTTAACAAATGTCATACCTTCACATAAATGTCATTTTTCAATGTTTTTGATGTTGTTCCAGTAAGTTACTGTATATATTGCTGAGATTATCAATGCCAGTTTTCTTATTCATACAAACAGAAGACTTATTATTTCAACCATTTCAAGAAAAAGGCATTTAGAAATATTTTTTTCTGTATGTAAAACTTTGATACCACAGTAATGTGGTTTATGTCCTGTTTCTATAGAATGTTGTGCTAATCCGCTGTACATTTCTCCAGTTGCTAAGATTATCCACTTTATATATATAATATATTCCGGACAGGTGCATTATGACATGCTCAGGGTTTCCCCTTTCCTCTCATGCAGACCTACGACTTTGTAGGTAGGTACGTGTGGCAGATACCCAACGGAAAAACATACAACTCACCCAGCTAATGCCGCGCAGAGAGTTGAAGTAAAACCATCAGGCACTTGTGCAACGTCTTCGACTTGGAAGATTCGTCGCAAATCATTTCCCATTAGGAGAAGCAGAAATAATTTCGTTTGGTCGATCCGGCCAACCGATAGACCGGTTTCGGGGTGATTGCCCCATCATCAGTATCGGGCATGGTCTAGTCAGAACAGTGTGAACCGTCTGGGTAATCACGACCAAAGTCGTAGGTCTGCATGAGAGGAAAGGGGGAAACCTGAGCATGTCATAGTGCACCTCTCCGGAATATATTATTTATTATTCCGACTCCGACCCCGGAGTATGCTTGTGGAATTTTTTCCTAGCTCTGTCTGCAGGTGGCGTAGTGGACATCCCTCTAAATCAACTGCAGAGAGACTCCATGACTAGCTGGAATTAATTTCATTTGGTCGTGATTACCCAGAGAGAGAGAAAATCATACAGTAAACTGTATTGATTAGTTTTTTAATGATATTTAATCATACAAATTGTGACCCCTCATCCGGGGCATATTTATCGGGCGATATACAAGCTCTATAAGAAGTATTAAAATCGGTTTACCTACCAACTGGTCATTTTTTGAAATGAGATGACAATAGAGCTTTTTTCCTTTTATGGTATTTCAACGTATGTGAGATACAGACATCAATCACTGAGAGTTTATAATTGAATAATAAAACCTGATAAAATAATTATATAACTATTTGTAATTAATTAAATTCTAATTTGAACGGAATGAACCCAAAATTTACTCTCTTATCCTATCATTTCTTCCTGAAAGTAGTATTAAAACTAAGCTCCTGAATATATCATAAACAGGAATGGAGACTAAGAAATTGATCAGGAAACTTACTAACCTTGGCAAGATAAATTTTAGTAGTAAAACTGTTACCATCAGCGACTTTATCATAAAATTATGAAGAACTAATCAGACAGATACAGGCGCAGATATTTTGGGATACCGTAACACATAAAATACTCAAAAGGAAATGTAATTCAAAATGTTGTTGATTTTGAAAGATTGGCGTCCTTAGGTTTACAGAAATTACATTTTATGAATATTCAAAAAGTAAGAACCATACTCAAAAAATTGACATTTCACAAAACCCGGATCAATGGACTAACATGTACAAATATCTCCTCTCCGATTGAATTATTTCGAAGTTTTTACAAAACAAGAAGGAGTAGGAGAAACTTTTGTCCAGACCAATAAATGCACTTATATTCTCTCTGTTAACTAGATGTTAGTTCTATATTTGAAACACAAATTATGAGTGAGGACAATTACAGTTATATCAATACGCATAAACTTTAGAATGTCGTGAAGAGATGAACATGATGTCACTTACATGGGATAACATAATTTTTTGACAATTATATTTCGACTAGGCTTTCCTTGGACGAAACCGTTATTATAAGAAATGACGAAAAATATTGAAACTATTCCTAACTTCTACTTTAATTTTTTATGATTTCAAATTATGACAAAGTTGTATTAGGTATGCTGACCTTATGGTGAAATAAATATTCGAACAAAGACTCCAGTTTCAAAAAAATGTAAGTAAGCGAAACCCAATGAATTATTGAACAACTCGTGATATTCAACGACCAAACAATGTTTTATAAATCGATCGTTAACAGAAAAAACATTTTTCAATTTTTCTATTAGATAAATTAGCTTCCCGCCAATCTGGCTGCGCCGGTAATAGAATTCAAAGCGAGTAAGAAAAATAAGAAAGACGGGAACATCACGAAAAACAAGTAAAGTTACCGGAATGAATTGCGTCTCCAATGGCATTGTTGACGTCACAGAGCCAAGTTTCGGCAGCCACGAATAGCTCGACAAAGAATGAAGGAAATGCTTTTTTCGAAAGATTTATTTTCCCCTAACAAAGTTTTGATATAAAATCGAATATTCGAGTCATCTGAAAAATAAAAAGTATTGATGGAAAATTTGTGTACGTTATTTAAGAATTCGAGAATTTCACTGAATTCTATAATTCACCGATGAATATTTATATTGTACAGGTAATGGGAGTTTCTCTATGCCTCAAAAAATCGATTCATAATATCATATAGATCAATGATGTGTTACCTACGATTCAAATAATCAGTGTTTGTGGAAGGGAAATTATAACTGAGAACTTTGTGGAAGTTTTTTCTAAATAAATAAGTATCCACCGGCAAAAGTAAATATGAACAATATTCAGATTTTTCAACTGCTGCACCTAGTTTATTGACCTGAAGTTTCAAAAGGAAGCAATAACAATAATAGAAACCAGAACAAAAATAAGCAAGATTCGCTAACCAACTTGGCATCATCAGGACATGACTTAAACTTGGTTGACGCTAACTTGGCTACTTAATAAAGTTTTTCAACTCATTTGCTTTTAGAACAAACATTACACTAATAAAGTGTAAAGGTATGAAGTCTATAGAACACACAAACATTGGGTTAGGATATTTTTTTCTGACGTAACTATTGGATTAGCAAGTGAAGGAAGAAGATATTAATGCACATCCATATGTGTTCAATAAATAAATATCATCTCAAAATATTTCACTGCGAACAAAAAATACTGGCGTTAAATTTGGCCTGAATATCGGTTGGCGAGTTTTAAAAAGTGATATTTTGACGAGAGTAAAGATGTGCGACAAAGAGGTTCTAGCAAATTTACCGGTAAGATAAAAAGAACGGAGCATGTCGTCAGCTGCGCGCGATACGTCCATCGGAAGATAGAGAGTGTTCATATTACGTGTAAGTGAGAAGGATAGCGATAGACTAGTGAATACTGAGCATTATTTTATAAACAATTAACTCAACAGTTAACTGGGTTAGTGATGAGGATATGTATCATTTCGCTCAAAAGTTTTTTGTATAAATATTATTGAACATCTAGAATAGTTGAATGATCAAAATAAAAAATGTGTCCATATTCTTTTTCATGTTCAACAAAGGCTGTGGGGTTTTATATTTTTATTTTCTTTAAGTCTGTAGTGTGTTCTGAAACTCGGCTTTTAAGATACCGTCCGGTTTGACCAACATAACATTTGTGACAGCTTCCACAGTTCAATTTGTACACTATATTGGATTGTATTTTTTGTGGTATTACTGTTTTTTAGTTCGAGAAAAAATTATTTCCAATTATATTTTCGTTTGAAAAGGACACCTGTATTTGTTCGGTACTGAATAGCATAAATACGATATACATGAAATTTTTATGGATATTTGGGTTTCACCCCTGGATTTTGGGATGAGAGACTACTTTCTTCAATTATTTTTCTAATAAGGGCTCTTAACTGTAAGATTTGAGAGAACGTGCTTCTACGTATCGGTATTCTCTGTGAATATGTTGAGATGAATAATGGCTTAAAAAGTGATTTGGTGTCACTCCAACGACTCTGCTGAGTATTGATTTTGTTGATGGAACTTCAAAAAAAATGTATAACATTTCATTAAAAAAATCTGTATACAGTATAATATAATAAACAATAAATGAGATGGAATAAGACACTACTGGGTATACATTACTGCTATAGATTTACCTATTTTGCCAACTAAATCGTCAAGCCAGAAAAAACTATCCAGCCCAATGTTTTTATATTATATAGGCTTCATATTTTCGATTAGCATAAAATGTATTCATTCAACAAATGAGTGTAAAGTCATTTCTGATCAGGATCTTAGTCTAAAGAGGCATATCAAATGTTATCGAGTCACGATCGCTTATCACTTGAAATATACAAAACAAAATCCCATCAGCTCAAGCAACATTTATTTCGACATTTGGATCAGTACAGTATTTATTCGGCCATCACGAGAGGATTTTTTTATGATTGAGGTTTTTGGCAAGAGTATTGACTACAGATGATTCCTCCAGTATTTCATATAATGAAGGGTTCTCCATGCAAACACATTTGTGTATTCTCATTTTCAGTATAAAAACTTAAGACGAGAAAAACTTCAAATCAGTTTACGAATTCTAGACTATTCATTCGAAATTGTCTATAAAAGTAAATTAGCATAATTATGTAGATTTTTTTATCAACATCTAATACTCAAGAGCAGAAAAATATTTTTTAAGATGAATATGATATAAAACTTGTTTACTTATCTGTTTCAATTGTTCCAAACTGTCCCCATGGAACGCAAATAACGTTTTGGTAAATAAGCAGTTATAAATGTTTTGCTTTCATTGAGATATAAAAAGAAATAATAAAGTTCTTCGATTTCCATGCTTTATGAAGCAGAAGTTCGTTATATGGGTAGATAGATAAATTTATTCAGATAATTACATATTTCGATAATAATATAATATTGAATGAATTTGAATAATATTTGAAGGCTGAGCTACCTAAGCAGAGCTCGAGTTGTAGTATCAACCTATAAACAACTATGATTATATATATACAAATATACATACGTATACACATATGTACATATGAACTAAATATGAACTATATTTTAATGAAACTTGCATTGCTATTGCAAGCATTATGATTCTTTTTTTTAATGAAGAACATAAGTAGGTATCTCACGTTGACAAACATTGACTTCAAATCTAGATGTATTTTTCAATGCTGCAGCATCCTGTATAAGAAGGTTTATTTTGAAAGCCTGCAATATTACAAATCACACAACTATGGTGTTAACCACGGTCAATTTTTTTGAAGAGTAAAATAGTTTTCAAAATTTTAAGTCAAAATTATACAGTATTGTAACAAGAACCTAATATTTAATGTTATAAAATCATAAAACATCAAAATAAAATAGATATTCTGGAACAAACTCATTGATTTTCTGGACATTATTTTGGAGAATTATTTATTATAGGCAAAAAAATCTCCAGAAAATCAATGAGTTTGTTCCGATACGTATCTTATTTTGATGTTTCGTGATTTGATATCTATTATTGAATATTAAGTTCTTGTTATAATACAGTATAATTTCGAGTAATTATCGGTGTTAACAAAAAATAAAAATAACTTTGCACCAAAAACTTTGAGAATTATTTCACTTTTCAAAAAGATTGACGGTGGGTAACAGCATATTTGTGTAATTCGTGATTACAGGCTTTCAAAATGAACCGTCGTACCCATACAGGATACTTTCCGAGATTTACCAAAATAAGATATTTGAAGGTTCCTCGTATATTACGTGTGTTTTACTGTATTTTGTTGGTGCATGTTTGGTTTTAGGGGATGAACAAACTTTCATCAAGAATAACTTTTTGTTGAAAAATCCTTAATAAATAAGTTTCCCATATGTACAATTCCAAACTAGTAGGCACTGAATTCTCAAGAATATTATTGCATTGAAACGAAAACATTATATATATATATATATTTCATTTCTGAGAATTGAGTGCCTACTATTATGACATTATAGTATAGTAAATAAGTGCATCATTTATTTTGTTGCACCACGATGTGAAAATGACAGATATTCATACAATAGCTACATTTTATTAAGGGCAATTCTTATTATGTTAGCTTACCAACCAGATATACTTGCTACAATACTGACTATTCTAGAAACATATTCTTAGGAATACTTCCAATTGCAAAAATCTATAAAGGTGCAAAAAAATACTGCCCAAATGGGAGTCATGATGACTATCGTAAAGCCTTCCATGAGCCAACGTCCTCTGAAGTTCTAATTGTATTACATAAATTAGGAAAACATCTAAGTTTGTTTCGCATTCGAATACCTACTACCTAATCATGGTCTAAGCGACACAATTCAAAATATCAACACCTCCAAACCAACCATATGATATATTCAAATAATTCCATCCAAAACATATTTCACGCCCATTAACAATACTCAAATATTTCCGACAAATTTCAAGAAATTTAATCTTCTTGGAATCTCCTACAGGTAACAAAATATTCATGTGCCGGGACTGTGCTGCCTTAATGGTCTAGCGGCCAAACGTCGAACTAAATGTTACATTCGAGGGGCGACGTCTATGAAATATATATCTGTCGAAGATCGTGCTGACTGTGTACCAACATGCATAGTAGATATAACCGGGATTCTAACTCTAGTTGTGAGGAATTTCGCTTTAATGGCAGTCTGGAGTTAAGTGTTTGTTCTTTGGCGTTGATGTAGATAGCAATATTATAATTGGAAGTGATTTATGGTATAGGCATCTGGTTTTCTACTTTTTCAATCCCAGTAACTTACATACCCGCTTATTTACGACACGTTCAGTTTTTTTTATTTTAAAGAACTTAGATATTAAAAAAAATGGGGAATATGCAATACGTAACTAAAAATATAGGTACTGAAAATATTCAAAAAAATAAAAGATCGAACACATAAAACTATTGATTTTTGAATTCTAACAAACTACAATAATAATGTAATAAACACTTGGTAATATAAAAGTTACGATTGATTGTTATCAGGGAGAACTTTATTTCATATGAATATGAACACGATTTTACAAAATCATATTTGTCATTAACGTCTTTTTATTTTGATATGTTGGATTTGAACCAAATGGATTCATTAAATATGGATTTAGAATTGAAACCTTTGGCGTTAAAATGAATCTAATGAAATCACTTTTTCTACCCCTGAGCCTGTTTTCAGCCATAAGGCACTCGATTATAGCACAATGCAATTTTATGATATACCTCGTGAACGGCCATTGGCATAAATAATTTCAGTTTGAAATGATAAGAATAAAAGTATATTTTCAGGCGGAGAAAATAAAAAAACCATCAAGAGTTCAGGTTTTCAGATAAATTTTGAAACCTCGTGTAAATAAATAAATTATAAAAAATCATATAACAAAACAAAACTTCATTAACGCCTTCGGAAACAAAAAAACATTCGCGTCTTAATCGACTTATCATGTTTCACCCTGTAGATGGTACCGGCAGCCACCCTGTAATCAATTAACACACAAAAATGCAGACAAGTACTACCTACTACAAAAAAAAGAAGAGGGTTTGATAAGGTAGGTTCAATTAAAAAACCCGAAAACAAAACCCATTTTTTGTGTAGTTAGCATCCAATTATACAATCATCAAACCCTCCAACAAGTAAGAAGAAGACGTTTCTCAACGTAGGTCGTGACTGAATCGTACGACGAGAACCCGTGTCCTGGCGTTTCAGCCATAATGGTGAAAAGTAAATGATGCAGTCACGTGGCCACTCTAATGCCTCTGCCGCCAATAAGCCGTGAGAAGCGGTCGATATCACCATGGCAACCGATAGGGTCACGCCTATTGAAGCGAGACCAAGATAGTATGCGGGACGATCGAAAACCGAGACAGACATACGTTGTAAAGAATACCATTGGATGATGAATAGTTAAAATTTTATGATTTTCCACTGAATGTTGTTTTCGAGTTTCACTACTAGATGTAGGTGACGTCTCCGAATCGAGTCAAGTCCGAAAAAGTCTTCAGGCATGATTCACGGAAAACTTTGAGAATTCCCAGAAAGGATTGCCAATTGGGGCAGTACTGGCATAAATAGTTTGAGACAAATAAAAAACTGAGTAGAAACTTATAAGTAATTTAGGTATATGAGTGAGTTATTATAATCAATCAAATATATAACAAGCGTTACTGAAAATGAGAAAAACAAAAATTAGATATTAACTGAAAATATTGCAAAATGTAGTAGTGGATATGGTCATAGAAAGTAAATTGTAGTGAAATAATGTTCATGTTACCAATCTCACAGAAAAATTGCATAATTAATAATTGTACATAATAATAACAATACTAATATACTCGATTACTACTATGGAGTTTCGTGGCAATATACTAATTCTATGGTAGCCATAAGTATTCAACAATAAATTCAGTGGTAATGAGTCGCACGATAAAAGATAAGACCCCTTTAATCCTCAATTTGAGCAACGCCATATTCGACTTTGGAGGGTTGCTGTTCAAAGGTGGTCGATAGCTGATTACCGAAAATACTCACCTCGTTAGTCCTTAGCTCGCAAGTTTCGTAGGGCTGCGACAGCTGGTTAACGGAAACACATATTTTAAGCAGATTTAAACAGATCTAATCAAAGGAGTCTCACAAAACTATAACACTCGTTATTACACAGGGGACCCATGGAATTATGACACACCTTGGCAAATCTAGCTGTGCCTCCGAGATGCGCAAACGACAAAGAGAGATGATAACTGTTCATTACCAACTGTAATCGGGAAGTGCAATTGGTTAAAGGATTTTGGCACATGTAAATACGGCAAGTGTTGACAACTACACATTTACCAGTAGGAAATGGGAACCCCAATTCTTCCTTTTGTGTAGGCGGAAAATAATTGAAAGATAATGAGTGCTATATAGATACGGACATTAGACATAAATTAGAGATAAATGAATTAGAAGAAAATGGATAAACTGGCAACCGATAAATAATTAATAGACAATTGAATGTATAAATTTCATTAGCGAAAGCTATCCTAAGACGGGGACCTGGAAGATAGAACGAATTTACCTATAAAAAATGTAATTATGGAATTACTAGGAGGCTGTGTACGAAACTGTTATTTCCAAGTGGAGGACCAATTCTTCATACAAGATGAGGGACGGCCAATGGGATCGCTACTTTTACTAGTCATAGCCAACAGATATGTGGAGTGGTTTGAAACTCTGGCCATAGAAAAAGCCCACAAGAAACTCAGAGTCTGGTTGAGATACGTTGAAGACACCTTCATAATATGGAACAATAGTAATACTGAACTTTATGCCTTCCTGAAATATATCAACAGCGTAAGACCTTCCATTACTTTCACAATGGAGAAGAAGTCCACAAAGAATTGCCATTCTCAGATATTATGGTGAAGAGGGCCGACACTGTGTGGGAAACATCTGTATAGTCAGTCTAGAATAGGTGAAAGATCAAAATAAAAAATGTGTCCATATTCTTTTTCATGTTCAACAAAGGCTGTCGGGTTTTGTATTTTTATTTCCTTTAAGTCTGTAATGTGTTCTGAAACTCGTCACACATCAGTCACACAGGACAGTACCTGAACCACGAATACAACCACCATCAATTGACTAAAAGATGAATCATCAAGACTCTAATAGACCGTGCTTTCGGGCTCTGTTATACGAAGGAAGGTCTCGAGAGAGAACTAGGCATCATCGAAACTGAAGGTCAACGGAATGGCTACTCTAAAGCGATGGGTGGAACAGACTGAGTAAAAGACAGCAGGAGCCTCGCAAGAAAGAGAAGCCGCCACAACCGGTGCTTGCACTTCCCTACATCAGAGGATTATTGGAAAGCTTAAGAAGAATTTGGTCCAAGTACAACATCAGAACCTGCTTCAGATCAGGAAACACTATCTGTAGCAGCCTCACGAAAACCAAGCCACAAAACGCGCACTGCGATTCCCAGAACTGCATTTACCGGATACCCTGTAAGTGCATAAAATCCTATATCGGTGAAACTAAGAGGCCATTCGCATTGCCGAACACAAAAAATATACACAGCGAGGAAAAACCAGCAAATCAGGAATAGCAGAGCATGTTTGGACCCATCAACATAACATCGAGTGGTCCCATCATCATCATCACTCGTCACCCCGAAGACGATTGTAGATACTAACATTCGAAACGTCGTGAAGTAACTTGGCTTGGAATCTCCTAACTTTTTATTTTCATTTTTAATTTATTCAATTGTGCTATTTTTACTGGTATTTTATTTCACTGTTGTTTCATTTCACCTTTCTTTTGGCTTAATATAATTGTTATTTTCACCTATTCTTTTTTAATTCTTATTTTCTTATTACTTCTTTCAGGGATGTCAAATATTAGACAATGGTTGTGCGAACTAATGAAATTCATCATTAAACATTGCCAATCACCTTCAAAACAAAAATTTAATGCATAGTTACTAGAAATGATTGTAAAACGTGCATTGCTTGCAATATTGATAATAACATACCACTGTATATACACATGGATACAAACATGTATTAAAATTTTGGTTGCCTAAACATTATAATACGATTTTTCGACTAATGCTGATACAGTTTTTGTCAGGAAGTGTTTCGATTCCGGATAGATTACCATCTTCATCCTCTATAACATCATCCTCATATTCGTGTTCCGATGTAGTGCCGTTATCCTCATCATGTAAATCAATGGTCATCAACTATTATGTCTAGGGTTCATTTGACATGAAATAGTACCTACTCAAATTCAGTCTCTCGTTCACAACAACATTTCCATTGCTTGAAAGAAAACTTTTAAACAAATCGTCGCAATATTGTATGTCATCTATGAAATTGCAAGTACCATTCTTATTGAGACGTAATCTTGCAGTCCAGTTCATAGCGACCCATTTGAATTCAAATCCGAGTGATATGGCGGTAATCGTCCTACAATGTTGTGATTTGCTGGTAGAAACAGCTGATCTATTTCATACCGCTTGAATTTTGTCTGATAGTTCTGCATGAGGGCATTAAATTCAGATTTTTCAACATTTTTTGTCAAATGGAATATTCCTCTCTGAAAACCACGATTGCATATCGGCTATGGTCGATGTAGTATAAACTATTTGTTTAAAATGATATGGTGCATTATCGACCACTATACAACCGTCCTTGACGGCCAATCCAACCGTTCCAACATCATCCATTTCATATGATTACCAAAATTCATCTCGTTCATAATTTTAGCGTTGCTATCAGTGATAACAAAAATCATGGAGAAAGTCGTAAACCACCATATTCTCCAATATCTGGAGGGCTTCAACATCTTAAGCGATCATTAATATGGCTTTCGGAAACAAAGATCAACAAGTGACCTTCAATCATATGTCAGCCATATTTGGAATAACGCTATCGAGAAACATGGAGAATCCAGAGCTGTTGCGCTTTATATTTCTAACGCCGTTGACCGAATGTGGCAAGAGGGTTTGTTGACCGAACTTCATTACTATGGCTTGTCGGACCATTTTTGTGTATAGCTCTTCAGCTTCTTGAAGTAACGTTCCTTGCCAGCGGCCGTCGATTGATATTTCTCGAATACTTTTCCCATCAACGCTGGTGTTCTCCAGGGATCCATACTGACTCCAACTCTTTTTGTTGTATATCAACGGCCTATTGCAAAAAAACGAAGAATCCAATATACTGATTCCACCAAGAGCGATTTAAATCCAATATGAATCGCTCTCAGGTACCGCTCTCAGAGTGCCTTAAGGATTTTCCTGTAGTGCTTGGTTTTGTCCTTAAAAAATGGTCCTGCTGCTGGGTGAGACTAACCTCTGTGAGGATATAATTCAATATCCAGCGTGGTATTAGACGGGTGTCTAGTATTTTAAGACATATATTTACAAAAACCTACAAAATTTCTTGAGAGACCATTCTTGAGAAATGATTGCGGGAAACTATTTACTTGAGAATGGTTTGATGAACCAAAAATGATCCTAACAAATAAAAATCTTAGTAGAAATTAGATAAAAGTTATTTTCTTGGATCATCAATAGAACAAAAGAATATTTTTATAATTGTCAATCCTGGTAAGTTACGAAAATATTAGGTTTTGGTCCAAATGCGATTGTTGTGTAATTTGGTACAATTACATAGCATCCCACCTGATTCCTAAATGCGTAGGCTTTGCTTGGTTTCTATGGCAGAAAAAATAAATGAGTTGTTGATAATCGGTAAAAACAGTCAGACGTTTATGCACGGTTACATATTGAAGATGTATTCAAATAACGAAATGACAAAAGGACTGATATGCTATTCACTTACCATGGCAAAATCGAAATGAAATTCTTTTGGCAAGAAATATGTATGTTGATCTTCCCCCGACTATGACGTATTCCAAACATTCAAATGTTTAGACGATTAGAAAAAAATCGGAGAGACTGTGATGAGTTGGACAGAAATATAACCAGAAAATGTATTGTTACTGGAAGTGTGAAGCAAATATCGCACCTCATAAAGATTAGCAAAGGGAAAATAAAACTTTTTTTTTCATTTCAGGATTGGCCAGTTGATAAAGTTTATTCACACTGAAAAAATATACAAATACATATTACAAAAGTTACATACAATGTTGGTGTAGAATAAACAAGTTACTCAGTAAAATCATAGATTGCCAATAAAGATGGTCGGTTCTATACAAGAAATTGCTCTCGCACTAGGGATTTTTATACAGTATACCTGAAATATTACAAAAAAAATACAAACCAAATGCTGCAAACCATGCAAAGTTCATTATCTTAATAAAATAAGTTGCGAAAGGAGAGTACAGTTTGCGAAGTGTTTAAGACGAAGAATTAGGGAAATTGTGAAAAATTAATATGGACGGACGAATCAAAAGTAACCAACAATGGTTAGTTTGGGAGGAACTATTATAGGTGGAATAATACAAATAAACATTTGCATATAGAAACCAATTTTGGACACAAACATACTAATTTCTTCCTTTCACGATAAGCATTTCAATGGTGAAATGGATCTACATTTTCATCCAATGAGGTTGATGGCTACTTAGATGATATATCACTGAACATCCGATTGAAATCCAATATTTTCAAAAAGACGGTGGCCCTCCCCAACAACCCTCCAACATATAGATGCATTATTACCAAAATAATGAAATACAAACAATGAAACTATATCTTGGCCAGCTCGATCCCCAGACTTTAGAAGAATAAAGTTTGTTAAAGCCCTAGTACATGTATCAACAATCTAAAACACAAAATACGAGATGCATAACATCCATCATGCTAGAAAATTGCCACAGAAACTGTATGGACAGACACCTTATGTGCATCCAATAAAGAGCATGTATAATGGAATTAGTCATGTTTCTGTATTAGCTTCATTCCCACCAGAAATTTATTATAAAATGAATTTTTCATCTGTTTGATCGTTGTCACTAATGATGCTATTTATTTTAAATGAAACGATACAAAATATCAAGTGTAACAAACCACTGAACTGTGATTTTATCGCTTTATTATTATTAGTAATGAAAGAAACAAGTCACTATCAAAAAAGAGTTGATAGCGGCCTCGTTAACACGAAACGTTTAATCAAAGATTCATGGTTACATCGTTATAGTTCACTTCGAATATACAATAAAACTTTCGTTTTCCATTCTTTTATGTTATTAAATAACAATTATATTCCTTAAAAAAACCAAAAAACAGCGCATGCGAATTTTTTCCTGTGTAACTCGAGAAGGGCAAAAGTTCTTGTAGATTTTCTTTGAACGACAGTTACCTTTTTTACCATCCCATCGTCTTCACATATCTGTCACGATTTAGAATATATCAGTATTACCACATGATAGAAGAAACTGCCTGCATAATGTTGTAAATGTCGCAATACCACTATTAAAGTTGCTATCTCAGTGAGCTACAGGACTTTCTGAAGGTTGTTATAATGTTGATATTTTTCACTAGGTAGAAGAGCTCCACTTCAGTATTACATTTCACAGCCGCTCCGCTGCTGATAAAGTTTGCCGGAGGATTCTTAGATCGCATATCAGTGGAAAAAAATTCTTGTTTCCTTGATGGTTTTTGAAGATAGGATTACGATCAGGAATGGAAATTTACATGTTTCCTGAAGACCAACTTTATAAAGAAAAGACAGTTAATAACAAACCATTTCAAGGAATTAAAACAAAAGGAAATGGAAAAAATACTTTCTCTCAGCCAAATTCTGAAATGGTTTTCAAAGATATTTCCAATTGTCCAGTAATAAATTCTTCAATCACAACCCTTGGGCTAAATGGGTTGAAAAATATTGGTAACTTCTGTTTCATGAACAGGGTAATCCAATGTTTATCAAACATGATATGGTTATTGGAATATTTGAAAAAGGATGAATTCATGAAATATTTCAATACTAGTATTTCTAGTATGGAGGCTGCTTTAATCAAAGCGTTTACAGAAGTCATCAAGAAGTTGTGGTCGGAAGATTAATTTGATAGAGTAGTAAATACAGTTTCCTGAAAATATCAGATTCAAAGTTTTGCTCCTCGATTCATGAGTAATGCCCATCACGACGCCCAGGTGAACTTTCGTTATCTTTTAGAAGGTTTACATAAAGACGTTAATATAATTAATAAGAAACCTAAACCAATCTTAACGGAGATTGACGAAAAATTGGGCGACAGCGGAAATGCACAAGAGTCATGGCTCATACATTTGAAGATGCATAACTCTAAGATTGTAGATAACTTCGTTGGTGAATTAAAATCCAAGATGAAATGCACACACTGTGGTCACTAATCAGTAACCTTTGATCCTTTCTGAGATTTGTCCATACCACGAAGAACAATTGAGTTTGTAGCAATGCTTGGATTCGTTCACAAGAGAAGAAACTTTGGGTGTGAATGAAAAACCTACGTGTTTGAAATGTAAGGAAAGTCCCTATCAAACCGTAAGTTTTCCCATATTTTAGTAATTCTTTCTAAATTATTCTCTCCAGCAGAAAGATTTAGAGGCAAATTGAATGTTGTCATCAAATTTTCTCTAGAAGGATTGGATATGGTCAATTTTTCATCAGAAAATGTGGCTATTTGTTGTTATAATCTATATGCACTCTTAAATCACATTGGGACTACTTACAGAGGGCATTATACAGCATACTGCAGACACCCGTATACTGGCACATGGTACAAATACAACTATTCATACGTGTCACCAATTTCATCAAAACCGCTTGTGATTGGATAAGCATACGTTCTCTTTGAGGTAACTAGAGGAAAGTTTCTTCATGCTCCTGCACCTATATTGATATCTATATTCAAATATGTATTTGTATTTGTGTGCCTGATAAGTTGAATTTATATTGTTTCATTATAGTTATATGTATGAAATACAATACTAACGCCCTTAAACCCCTGGAAATGACCTCTGACTTTATTCCTCCAACTGTCAATTACGAACTGCCTATTCTCGAGTAGAGAGGACTGGATCCTTCGGGAGAAGGAAATATTAAGAGCAGATAGTTGTTGGTTCACAGATGGATCAGAAACACCTACCGGGTCTGGTGCAGGTATTTTTAGTCGCAGACACAGGACAGATATATATATATACCTGGCTAAGAATTTATGCGACTGTATTTCAAGCGAAAATTTACGCTATTCGATTGTGTGCGGAGAGATTAGATAAATCCAACGCCATACACAAGTCAATAAAAATATCCTCGGACAGTCAAGCGGCGTTGGAAGCTCTGGGCTCCTAGCGAGCAACGTCTAAATTGGTAGCAAATTGCCATAAACGACTCTTCCCGATAGGAAGACTCAACAGATTGTTTCTGGTCTGTATTTCTGGTCATACTGGCCTGGAAGGCAATGAAGCTGCTGACTCCCTTGCAACGGAGGGTGCTGCAAGCAGCTTCATCGGACCAGAACCTATCATTTGCATCGCTTTAGGCTTTGACAAACATTGAACACCTGGATGGCAAGAACATTTATTGACTTCTGGCAATATCTTCTAGGATTGGCTAACTCCAAGGCGTTTATTTACCCTTCGAAGCTTGATACCAAACAGTTGTTGGACTACAGTAAGGATGAACTACGATGTATAACAGGCCTTCTTACAAGTCACTGTCATTTGAATTATCATATGCAGAGACTCGGAGTGTTGAAAGACAGTGTATGTCGCCTCTGTTTGGAAAATAGTAAAACAGCAGATCATATACTTTGATATGCTGAACCTGAAAGATCACTCACAATACAAACTAATCAGCAGAAGTATTGTACATTTAGTGACTTGTTCAATCTATTTGTAAGTGCAAATAAGTTAATCTACAATGACGAGTATTGAAAAAAGAGTACAATATTTTCGTAATTGAGTGTAGATGATGTCCAAATGAGACTAGTAGTTTTGGAGATCCATTTTCAATACTTTCAATTGAATTCCTGTAAAAATCGAAAGTCAAACCGCGCCCTTGCCACCGCAAACTCAAGAGCTTGCCACTTCCAGGTGGGCAATACTATTATTATGAGAAAAGAGCAAGTGTACGTCACAAATTAATGAAAAAATAACTACAAAATAGATTTTTGCGAAAAACCGCAAGTATGCCTTGAATAAAACAGAAAGCGTTCAATACCTGTTTACGTGAGCAGCAAAAGACCAGCACATCGCTACGAAAGGAACGCAGTTTCCAATAAAAATTCCTACCTGCCTCGTGCTATAAACGAATATGATGGCTCTCGACATACAAACTTGTTTTTATCTCGACGACATAAAATTAAACTTGAACGAAATACATTTCGCACTAAACTTTGTAGAGTCAGAAACAGAACTGATTTGTGAAATATCCGGAGAAAGAAACTATACAGTGTAAATCCCTCCTACGGCTATATATTTTTAATTGTCCCTCCACCATGCCGAACTCAAATAGCCCTTCAACTGTGGCTGAAAGGGTCGTTACACGGTGAAATTTTCAAAGTCGGCAGAAGGCATATGCACGCCATTTCAAAAGGTTTTTATGCGCTGTCAGTATTTTATAGGAGTTTTAATAACAACATAAAAGCTGAAATATTTCGCGTCTATTCGATTTTCAAAAAAACTCAAATAATTCGGTTCCATCAGCTACAATGGCTAGTAAAATTTCCAGTTTGTTACAAAAATTCTCATGAATCATAAAAACCGCATGTGTCAACAATCATACCGGAGAAAATTAATTTTTCAAATACTTATACAAATCTGCTTTTCCGAATACAACTTTTCAGAATTGCTAAAAATAAAAAAAAACTATTCAATAACTGCAATTATAACTTATCTTACAAATATTCTATAGACTAGTTATCCGCGGCTTTGCCCGTACAGAATTTGGTTTGTCACATTGAGTTTCGTGATAGACAATTTTAAACAAATAGTTACAATATTTTTTATTGACTCGAAACTTCAGGTTTCTACCAAAGCGTTGAAGGGCCACACAAAAATATTTTTTTCGATTTGTATAATTCTGACTTTCATCTCAGAATTCTGAGTTGTAAGTCAGAATTCTGAGTTGCAAGTCAGAATTCTGACTTGTATCTCAGAATTCTTTTCGGCCACGAGTATGTTGCCATTTTATGTATAATTATCCGAATTTGGTTTCATTTGAAAGTCTGTGAATAGTTTTATGTTTAATTTGATTATTCATATATTTATACTCTATATCCAACAATTTGGTGGTATTTGCAGATTTTCAGGCCAGTTTATCAACCGTCAATTGGAATAGAACTAAAACCCATCACCAACACTCCAACCAGTCATATAATGTACAGGGTTGGCCAAATTTGACTCTTTTAAAGGGAGAGTCATGTTTTCAAACTAGATAGATGAAAACTGATGGCTATTTCTGAGGGTCAAATTTTATGTCAAACTCAATGGTGAAAACCGCATATCGATATCTATCATCGTTTCTGAGCTACAGCGTGTTTTTCGATAATGTAAATTTTCGAAAAGTTGCTGTAACTCTTTTTCTGTTGAAAATTCTTTGTTTCTGTGAATATATTTTCAGAGCACTTTTTTACGTAGAATTCAATGGTTTAAGTAATTTATTTTTTCAAATCATATATCACTAGTTAATAATGGAAAAATCATTTTTTGAATAGAACAACCTGTAATTACCTTTCCAAAAATGTAGCACACTTTATGTTTTGCTAAAGTCACCTTTGAAATACAGACCTTTTTTTCATTAATAAAAAGTTCTCTGAAAATGTTTTCACAGAAACAAAAATTTTTGACAGGAAAAAAGTTACAGCAACTTTTCGAAAATGCACATTTTTGAAAAACACGCTATAACTCAGAAACGATGATAAATGTCGATATGCAGTTTTCCCCATTGAGTTTGTCATAAAAATTGACCCCCAGACACAGCCATCAGTTTTCATCTCCCTAGTTAGAAAACAGGACGTTCCTTTTAAAAGTTTCCAATTTGGCCACCCTGTATATTTAGATCCTGTTAGTTGGCATTTATTTCGAGTTCAATTCCATCCCATAGAGCGGCATATTCGTTGTCAGAAATATTGATAAAGCCTATCCTATCAGTCGAGGCATCCGAAAAAATAAATTATGCTTGGAGTCGGCCTTTCGACTTTTTCAAAAATATTCATTTCTTCCCAAACGCTGATGAAAAGCTTTACAGCTTTATATTGCCGGACGATTAAAAAATAATGACGTGTGCATATTGAACGAGCATACATAATTTGACTTCGATTAACAAATATTTTGAAAATGACTGTATGACAACAGTGACCACGAGAATAGAGAAGAATCGAACAAGCCACAAGAACGACGCAGATCAAATGCTTACTGTGACTTCTATTCCAGAATTCTGACTTGCAACTCAGAATTCTGAGATATAAGTCAGAATTCTGAGATACAAGTCAGAATTCTGACTTACAAGTCAGAATTCTGAGATACAAGTCAGAATTGCAAGTCCCAATTTTGAGATGAAAGTCAGCATTCCAACTTGCAACTCAGAATTCTGAGATGAAAGTCAGAATTATACAAATCGAAAAAAAATATTTTTGTGTGATCGTTTCAACGTTTTCGTAGGTTTCCAAATTCAAAGCTGACGAAATTCAATACAATCGTTGAACCACTATTTTTCC
>WOGN01000518.1:0-24105 GCA_015342105.1 Leptinotarsa texana
GGACCTCTGGGTTTAGACTTGGAGCCCGTAAACTTTTACTGTTTCGGGGCACAATCCACTGTTCTAGTAACTTTTTTCGAATCTCTTTGTCTGAACCACATAAAAGGAACGACCCTCACCATACGGCCAAATCAGGAGCTATTTCTGCCCCTTCCTCTTTTTCATTTTGTGGCTTAGACCCAAGGAGGACTTCAATGGAGTATTATGGATGTTCTCGCTGGTTGGGTTGATCTGACGGCTGGCAAACTTGATGCTGAACACGCTGACTTTGTGCAGATAAAACTGATTTTTGTGAATCTGATGTATCTTGTGTGCTTACAGAAGACTCACCTGTTAGAACCAAAATTACTGGGTGTCGTTAATTTTACACTTTTTGTTTTCATTCTAATGACGCTGAACAGATGTGACTCATGCTCAGCTCAATAATTCTTCAATTTTATTGCCACTGAACAGATGTTACTCATGTTCAGCTGGCTCCTCCTCCGTGATGACCGAGAACAGATATTACTCATGTTCAAATACCGATCGCTTGAATTCTCAAAACAGATTTGACTCATCATTTGAGAAATGTGGTCGTCTGCTTGATTTTATTGTAGGTCCGTAATATTGATGTAACTCAATAGTCGGCTACCGTTTTGGAAATTTCTATACAATTTTAACTGTTTCATTTAATTTGTACTTATTTGAGGATAATTTATCTAACATTAGTTTTAATTTTCTTATTTTCCTTCTAATTCTGCTTTGGAACTCTTTGATTTTCAGTTTTCTGTGCTTGGTCATTGTTATCGAAGAAAATTTTCCGCTACACTATTCACTGATAAACACTTTACCTGTAAGAGCGTAAGAAACATAATGAATAGGACATCGAGGCGATATGGGAACGTGAGTCAGAGGCACATTTTAATTCTCATTGATAAACATTACGCCAAAAAAGGTTGTGAAACATAAACTACAGTGTGGACGGGACCATCGAAGTATAATTATGCAGTGCTTCGGTTTTGCAATGGGCTACTTGGATATTGCACGCGAATCGTCGATGTAGCGTTGTCAACAAGGAGAACGTGTCATATCAATCTGACATGTAACAATTCATGACAGACGTGTGTTATCGTGATAACAGTGACAAATGATTTCTCGCTGTATTGGCGGATATTTCTCACTGTGTGAGAAATCTTTCATTTTGAACGTATGAAAACGATGAGAGAATTGGCACATTGCATAGCATTCGTAGAAAATGTAAATTGAATCAAAACCATCAGTTTCACATTTATATACGGGTATAACCTGATCGTAAAATTTAGCTATTTACTTATAACAGAAATACATTATGTTACTCCATTTTTTGAAATAAGTATTTCTTAAAAAAATATATACGTTTCTATGTATCATTTGTATCATTTTGATTAGATTCAATTTCAAGTTTGTTTGCATCTCATGATTCTAAGGAACATGTTCCTCAAAAAGCAGAAACAAGTTTATCATCTCAATTGGGTAATGTGATTCCATGGGTTGGATGCAATACGAACTAATTTTCATCTTTTCAGAATAAGTGAAGCCTATAACTTGTAGTTATGCTGAAAATTAATTTTACCATCGATAGTTATGGATACGTAAAAGTACCTATCTTCTTTTCTCAATCAGAGTTTTCAAACGCCCTTTTGTTTGATAATAACTGAATATTCATTCTCATGGAAAAATTACACGACAGGGAGAAACAAAAATCAGTTAACTAGTTGTTACAGAGCCCTGAAAAAGAATTTCATTGAATTCGAAACGTCGGAAAAAAACAATTGTAAGAGGATCACGAAGTTGTTCACGAAAAATTACAATTTTTATGTGATATATTTTGTGTTAAATCAAAAGAAGCTGCACCTTTCTTATGGAAAATAGCTTTCAGTCAAATTTTTAAAAACTTTGTCAAATTACAGAATTCGACCTTAGTTGAAAGAGTCAATGGGTCCAACCCAATTGTATGATCAGTTTTCGAGATAGGAGCTGCTAAAATTGTGATATGCCCAGCAGTATATTCTGAAAACGATGTGAGATGATTTTGATTGTATTCAAAAATGTTTTGGATTTTCTTTGAAAATAACATATGTATATAGTTTTCAATGTCGAAAACAAAACAAAAATAATGCAACTGAAAAAACTTATCAAATACTTCATTTCAGGTTCAAAGTAACTGGCAGACAATATGAAGTTTAGTGAGGTCTTTTGTATATTTTGATCAATTCAAGTAATTCTCACAATAATGAAAAATAGTCTTCAAGCACTTTTTTGGTATGTAGAGTGAAAAAGTGATGATGAGGTTAACTTTCGGCAAAATACAAAAAAAATACATTTTCAAACATCAATATTGTTGATGATCCCTGGAAAAAGCAACGTCGACCGCCGCTGATCTTCATTAACCGACTGTGAACTAGCTAAAGTCGCGCCTAACGCTACGTGTGTTCCTATATCATTCCATGTGTCGCGTTGCTTCGAGAATACTTCTTTCGGCAACTTTTTATATCAACAATTCATCACAGACATATTGAGGCAGCTGCGGGAATCAATGGGTGGAAAATGAAAAGAAAGTTACAGCTCTCATACTGACATTATTAGGAAAGGCCTCCGAAATTCCGTAAAATATTTCACTGAATGAGCAGACGAATTATGAAGCAGTCGAATAAGCTTTAGAGGTCAGGTATTGAGTAACTTCAATAAGTCTACCGAGAGTCTGCAGGATTTCGGGCCCAAGGTCGGAAGGCTGGTAAGACTCGCTTATCCAGAAGCACCTAATAACTGAATTGGTGTTCATAGTTTCATCGACGGGGTTCGAGACACGGAGCTGCAGCAGTTTCTGAAAATTAAATGAAGCCATAATTCCTGCCCTAGAATTCGAAGCTGTCACAAATGTTTCGCGAGAACAACGAAAACTTCTAGTGAGGGTCACCAACTAAAAGGAAAATGAGGGAACGGATCGATTCATGGTAGGGCTGAAAGAAATTTTGAAGAAATATTCGAATAATGGAACTTCACCCAGGGCTAGAGGGTGGCCTGAATGCTTTAACTGCGGCAGAGAGGGACATTTGAAGCGAGACTGTCGATCACGTTCAGGATCTGAGAAAAGAACTTATGACGATCGAGATCACCCGAAATTAATAGTCAAGGCTCAGAAGGAATGAATTCAGCCAGCGTTAAGACGAAGACATTGGCGATTTACAGGATGGAATATTACAGTGACAGATCAGTTGAGATCCGACTTGTGAATAGTCACCAGTTACCAGGAGAAGAACTTCCCACTAGACCTGACAAAGTAACAAGTAGAGACCCCTTTATGAACAACTCTAATAGGGAGATGAGCTTCTCATACTATGACCCGAAGTATGGAAACCTGTAAGGGTACCTTGTCCAGGGATACGGACAGAAGACGTGAGGGATCATCTGACTATGGTGTGGTATGGTCATTGACAGATTCCGAGAGTGACACTAACATGATGTCGAGGTGAAATGTCATTATGGTGCAGTAGGAGGATCCGGTCTTGAAAACTGTACAAAAATGGATTGAAAAAGGATTGAGACCGGAATGGCAAGAGATTTCCAAGCACGGCCAGCAGAAAAAGGATTATTGCCTCCAAAGACACCTCATGTGCATTCAATGTGACCTAATCACTCGGAAAAGGAAAAGCCTTGATGGAAGAACCCACAAATTTCAGATAATGCTCCTGAAGACGTATCTCCGCATATTACCGAAAAACTTCACGATGATTGTACTAGAGAGCATTTCGAAGTGAATAGAACCCCAGCGAGAGTAGGTGAGAGGTAGTTTTACGTTACTTGCCGCAGAGCCGTGAAGAAGTGGTGTAAGCAGCGTAATATGTGCTCTTTGAGAAGGGGCCCGAAGCGAAGAAAAGAGGAAGGTTGAAGCAGTACCTTAATGGGTGCTCTTTCGAAAAAATCGCAGTTGAAATTCTGCGTCCACTTCCTATGACCACGTACGGTAACATGTACCTTAAGGTTGTCTAAAGGCATAATCAAACCATAAATAACTACCTCTCGATGTTTGTCTTCGAGAACCAAATTGCTTTCTCTCTCTCTATCTCTGTTCGCATACAGGAACTCCAACTATGATGCGACAGACATATATGTCAAGAACTGATGCTTTTGATGAATGTATTGTATGGCAGCCCATTCGGTGGATCTCAAGGGGTATCCTTTTCAGAGTATGCGAATGATCTGAAAAAGAAGCTGGAAATTGTACACAAATTCGCCAGATCCAAATGACAGCTTCTTAGCGACAGGATGAAGATGAAGTTTGAAAAAAAATCGCCGCCGGTGACTTTGAAGGAGGGTGAAGCAGTGCGGCTCTACCAACCTTTATAAGTATCATACTCTATACTTCGCTATGAGTCCTTTTCGATTTGTGAATTAAAAAATAAAATATGTGATCATTTTTCTATTGTTTCAATCCAGTCGATGAATAAATATCCAGTTGAATGATAGCAATTAGTTTATTTCAGGAGCAGATAACTACGGAAGAGAAGGTCATGAACAGAAAATTGTTCTGAAGTTACTAAAAGAACTGTTGGACGTTGGACAGAGCGTCTATATGGACAGTTACTAAAATTTATTCGAAGTGGCTAAATTTATAGATGATAAAAAATTGGACTACGCAAGAGCAATCAGATTTGATAGGAAATCAATTTCGAAAGAAGTCAGAGATGAAATATCAAAAAATAGTGGAAAAATTGCAAGATATGCGAATTTTGTTTGTGACAGGAAGACGAACGAGATGTCCAGTAGATCTCAAATGAATAAAATATAATGATATGATGAGAGTTCAGACAAAAGAAAGAAGGCGAGAAAATGAAACCAGATGTTACCCACATCCTATGATATAATACAACAAGTATATGTCTGGAATTGACAGCCATGGTCAAAGCCCCCTGTTTTTTGATTGCGTTATTCCAGATATGGGTGATATACAATAGAAGGTCGCCTGGTGGTCCTTGTTTCCGAACGCCATATTGAGGATCGTTCAATGTGTTGAAGAGATCCAAATATTCAATGATATGGTGGTTCACGGCTTTCTCCATGACTTTTACTATCACTGATGGCAAATTGACTGGTCTTTAATTATTTGGAAAACTTTTCTTGTCTTTTTTGAAAGTAGCATAAACGCGAGCAATTTTCCAAGCAGTCTGCAAAATACTGGTGCGTGTTCATTGACGCACTTTTGAGTACGATGACAGGCACTTCATCAGGACCAGACGCCTTGTTGATATTGTATTGTTCCAAAATTCGACTGCCTAGACGTTGTCGAAAAGTCATTTCTGGCATTGTGAAAATAGTGGGTGGTGCCTTTCCTAAAAAATCAACTGCGGAATGGGATACAAACAGTTCAGCAACCATATTTGCTTTTTTTATTGCTGCTGTTGCAATGGAACCATTCGCTTGTGTCAGTGGTGGAATTGTGAATTTTGTGAAGTTTCAATTAGCAGCTTTAGATGTTAGGATTGGCAAAGAGTTTATCCCGAATTCTCTGATTGTGATGCTCTTTGCTTTCCCACGACATCTAGTCGTGGAAAATTTTGAAAATGATCGTGAAGTTCCTCTCACTCAGCAGATCTGTATTTCCAAACTTTGAGGGGCTTTGATTGGTCCACAACATCTATCGGTAATCTATTCATCAGTGAAATGAGTTAATATCAGTCTACAGACTCTAGAGATCATATGTATGCCACAATGACTCTTCAGTTGAGACCAAGTTAGCCCTAAAAATTTGCATACCTCTACCTGAGAGCCTTTGTTATCAGTCACAGAGATTTCTTCATCAGAGATGTCTTTTTTGTCTATGGTGAAATCGTGGAGTGAGAATTCAATTTGCGTGAAAATAGAGAAAGATTGCAGTACACCAAGAAACTGAAGTGTCTCAAACCCTGTTGCATTTTTCTTTTGCCAAATTGTCATCTTCATTCAAAATCAGGAGAGATGTGTTGTCTGCATACATGATACATGAAGCGTCAGCAATTTCACTATTCATGTCATTGCAATATATTATGAACAGTATGTGTCCTAAAATCTATCCTTTTGAAATCTCTACATCAGGAATAAATTTTCATTATTTGCCATTAGGCCTGCGGTTTGAAGAGAACTTTGTGTAACTGTTCGTTACATGACAGACCATTTTTTATGTATTTTCAATTGTCAAGATACTATTCTGATAGTACATTTGCTTAGTATTGGATAACGAATTGATATGTCCTTTCTTTGCTAGCTTATATGTTTCAGCAAGTTCAGGATCACTGTGTTTCCGAACAAAAAGGTCATAAAGGTTTCTGCATGATGTTGTGACTTCATAAGATATACACTTTCTATTAGTGTCAGGTATACAGCTTGTTTTTAGGGTAAAAAAGTATCGAAGTGATGAAGATATAAGGGATAACAAATATCTAGTATTTCATTCATTGTATACTTTTCAATAATAAGTAGCCAAATTTCTTCCTGGAGAGCCGAAAAAACTTTTGTTTGATTTTGATGATGACAGAACGTTTCAGAAATAGATCCATATGATGACACAGGTTGTTGAAGTATATTTGTTTCGCCTGACGATTTTATGATCCACGACTATATTGTCAATAGCACACAATAGGTGAGGCCAGCACACAATAAGTGAGGCCAGCTCACCTTCAAACCCAGTCCAAAAGTTGAAAATATATTCTTCGTACTTTGAAATTGATCTGAATTACGGACGTTGAAAGATGAGATGAGATCAACCTCACCGAAAAATTTCACGTCAACGTTAGGTTTGTATGATTTTTCCATATAAAAAGACCTATCATCATTGGGTGATCTTCAAAAAGAAGTTCTCAGTGACAACCTATCATAAAAAGGGTTTCGACATAAGCTTATTTCTGAAGATCCCTGCATGCAAAACTCATGTAGATTGACTCTATTATAATTAAAATCATTCTTGAAATATATCGCTACCCTCCACCCTTGGCGGAAGAGACAACACGGGGTGAATCCCTCTATGTTTTTCGGCAGTTTTACTGAATCTTAAGAATTTGAGATTTTTCACTGTGACAATGTCAATTTAATACCTTCATGGTATATTATGCAAAGATCTGACATTTTGGTGAAAAATGTCAGATACTCAGTGACACATGAGCCAGCAGACCAGAGATTAGATGAAATTGCTACTCAAAAGTTTCTGTCGTAAATATTGACTTTGAAGAAAACGTATGATTCAAAATATCTGTACACTCGTTGTTTTGATAATAGGCGATACATGCAGACTCACAAATTTAGGTATGCCCTGTTACCAATTGGACACTTTCTTCGTGGACGTTAATGGGAAACTCTCTGACAGTTTTCTGAATTTGCTAGGTTTTCTATTGCGATTTTCTCTCTATGCATTTTCACTTTTTTAGTTTTACTATAGATTTATTCATTTAGCGATTTAGCGATTCACTGCGATTTTTCCATCCACTTTCACTTTTTCGGTTTTTTTCTATAGATTTATTCATTTAGCGTATGGTTTATTTACATCACAAAAGTTATCATAACAAACATAACAAAGTGATATACACTGTCCGCCACTCGCGATGGAACACCCCATTTTTACAGTAAAACATATTAGAGGTCAAAAAAAGCTCAAAATTTCTTCAGATTCGTGATCAGGACTACCAACTTACTAAGAATACACTTTTTTCCTGAGAAAAATTCAGTCATGAAAAATCCGAATTTATCTCACCTCTTATGGAAACACCCACGTATCTTCCGTAATATTCGAAGTGGAACAATGAAACTCTCAGGACTGATTAAAATGCTCAGAATGCACCTACCACCTGAATGAGGTTGGCAAAAGTGATATACACTGTCAGTCCACAGTAAAAATGGGGTATTCCATCGCGAGTGGCGGACAGTGTATATCACTTTGGCCATTTCCATCAGTCCAGAGAGTTTCATCGTTCTACCTCGAATAATACGGAAAATACGGGGGTGTTACCATGATAAGTGAGACATACTCTATATTCAATTGCATCCTTAGTCGTTGACCGGAAGTCAGAGGCGTCACTGGTGCAGGCCCTCAGTGGGCAGCCTTCAACGATGTGTCTGATTGTTTGCATATCATCTTCATAGTTAAACCTGGGGGAAAGGTTACTACCATATTTTTAAATTGAGCCAGCGCCTCTCCCGCATTTGGTTTGAATTTCATTTAGAGTTGACCATGTTTTGCAAGGTATGTCGAATTCATGTAGTTTGCTGGATACGCAAGGCATTTTGTGGAGGTATAGTGGAGAATTGACCCCTCATTTTTTTGCCAGCTGGGATATGAAGCTAGTTCGCATCCTTAATAGAATACTACACGTGCACCTTGGGTAACGCTAAATGAACTCGTAAAACTGACAGCCAGATAATCCGCTGGATTTTCCGGCACACATCACTCTCACACAATCGAATTTTCTATAGAACGAGAACTGGTTGTTTTACTGCTTGTGAATTGCACCAATAACCTCCTTGCGCTTTTTCTCGGTTTGTATTTTCAGAATATTCACAGAAATACTTTTTACTTCTATTCGGGAATTTCCAAATCCTTTGCTGGATTTGTTAGCTTCCAAATGGTTTTCGTGTTTGGTTTATTTTCGAAATGCTGCGGCCTTATCGACCCATTTTCCATCCGCAGGGTATAGCTATTCGGTTTTTGTTTGACATTTATCGTTCAATAATTCTAGTTGTTGAAAAAACAAAAATTGTTTTATATTGTATTTTGTTCTTCTATGAGAAAGTGAGAAATGTGTGAAAAAATGAGTGAGATTGAACGTGGATTTCACCATACAAATAAACAATTTGTAACGAAATGAGTCAAGAATTATAGCTAACGGGCCATAAACTAAGGAGATGGACACATATCGAACAGTTATTTGGAAATGGATCATACTTTGATACTCATCCTGAAGATAGATATGGAAAGGACAAAGAACCAATTTTAAAAAACGCCTTGACCCCCATCGAGTAATTCAGAATTGAATCAACAAATTTGACATTATCGTATGTGAAATATATTTTGACATCTGCTAAAAAATATTAAAACAAGCCGAATTTTGAAAAAAGATGATATTTATAACAATCTCGGCACTTTCGAAATGATTGTGATCTCAGTTTGATATAGTGGTAGAAGAAACTGGGAAGTCATAGTCCAACTCTTTTTTCTCCTTTCTTTCAACAATTTTTTTCTCTCTGAATTGATTTGAACTATCAGACCCTAACAGGGTTGCACGTTATGATGCTCAATTCCAATTTAGCCAATAATGACATTTCGAAATCTCTGAAAGAATCTGTCAAAATAAAAAGATTCGCTGAAAAATAAACAATTATATCAAGCAAAAAAACTTAAATCACAATGGAATAAAATACAAGCAACAATCAAAAAATGATAAATTGAAATATTAACACAAGATGAACATTCAAAACATTATTAACAAGAAATGAAAATTGAAAATTGAAGCCAAGTTGAGTCACGACGTTTCGATTGTTGGTATCGACAATCGTCTTTGGGTGATAATTTACATCTCGTGTTGATATTTCAATTTTTTGATTGTTGCTTGTATTTTATATCATTGTAATTTCAGCTTTCTGCTTAATGTAATTGTCATTTTTCAACTAATCTTTTAAATTTTTACAGATTTTTTCAGGGATAATGAAATGCAAGTCAGAATACCTTCTGATAATATTAAACATCGAACTGTTGTGTATCATTTCGTTGAAATATTATCAAGCAGAGAACTATTCCCAAAGTTGTGACTATTTCCTACATAATCAGTTTCATGCTTGCCAGCATAGCTTCACAGATAGCAACCGGTCGATAATACATTATGAAAAAGGCATTACCATTCTAGAAAATGGGGTAAATATAGCAAGCTTTATAAATTAGTCGATAAGCTTACTCAGGGATCCTTGAATACCAAGCAAGTGAAGTCGTTCAATGAATAATAGATGAATTGAAATAAACATCTCTCGATTCTTAATGACAGTTTTTATTATTGATGACAACCCAACCTTCAACTTCAGATCATGCTAGTCATCCCCTCTACATTAGGAATTCAATAAAGTTAGTCAAACTTTGACCAACTCGATAGATAATTCATTTCATTGCAATCAAATGTCGCCTGTTTGCCACAGATTTGCGATATGTTATGAGATATTTTCATGTTACTGAAATGACATAAGTCTTGACTACTTCGATGAAATGAAGTTACCTCTGAAGCTTGGAATGGGTGGATTGAGTTTGGCTCTGTTTTCGGCAGTTATGGGATTTTTAGCATTTGATCCAATATTACGATTTGGAGTGAGAGATGTGAGTTGTTGTTTTCTTACTACTTCAAGGAGTATAGTTTAGAAAATATCTGAAAATGAATTGTTGTGTTCTCTGATTAACTTTCTACATCTCAAGAAAATGGCTGATTCAAAAAAAGTTCTAATCATTTCCCAAATGAAATTTTGTTGCCCCTTTTATGCTTGAACTGGATATTTTTTGACCAATGTTAGTATATCTGATAATTTTTCACTTTGGAGATTTATCTGATTGATGGAAAACAAGGCGTTTTTGAAAATATTTGTCTGGAAAAAATTATTATTGCAGGTATCTTTGAGCTCATACCGGATTATAATTTCCATCAATATATTGGATTTCCAATATATTGATGGAAATAGCCGTTAGTTAGTACGTAGTATGAAATTATCATGAAAAATGAAAAATGAAACTTCCTATGTTTGTTGTATGTTCCTACAAACACAATTTCACCCTCCGAAAATATAGCGGTACGAAGAAACAGTCAATAAAAGTTGATTTTCATATTATAACGCGCCCCTTTCATTCTCAGGGGGCTATCAGGGGAAAAAATTTACGAATTGCTCAGCTTTCAAAAATATAAAGGCACGGAGAAACAGTGATAAATAGGTAATTTTCATATGTAGAGGCGTCCCTTTTACCCCCACGGGGGACGTCCAAGTTGAAATTTATATCACATTCACTAGGGAAGGGGGTATATTTACGAAAGAGATAAGTTTTCATGAAAAATAACTTTCTACTTCTCCATCTTTATAGAAATAATGTTGGAAACTTTGAAAGGAAGAAAGAAATTATTTTCATATTGAACTCTCCACAGAGACCACTGTGCATGATTTCCTACACATCATGCATTGAAGTTACTTTCAGACACAAACTGACCTCTCAAAATCCTTTCAACCCCTCACAATATAACAATTACACTTTCATATAAACAATGAAATAGGTACCTACAGGAAACGAAAAGTATTTTCAAACCGATGAAAATTTACTATGGATGTTTCATTTTTCAAGTATCAATAATAAACTAGATTCAATGATTCTGGAGCTCAAAAAATTAAGTAATTGAAAAACATGCCAAAATTTTTTCAAAGTCTAGTGCAGCATTTTTTGTTTCAAACTTTAGAATAATAGAAATGTTCAAAATAACATTTATTTCAGCAAGTCGCTCTGAAAAAACGGAACGAAATTAGAGATATATATCTAAAACTGCCATTCCCTTTGGATTTTCGAGTATACTTTTTCAACGTATCCAACCCCATGGAGGTTCAAAAAGGAGCCACACCGATTTTAAAAGAAGTTGGACCTTATTGTTATGAGTAAGTTCATTTTTCGTCGATATCTACATACGAAAATTTGTTTTTCGGGATTGTTTCCATCTAGTTTTTTGACGTTTCGTACATATGGAGATAACAACCATGAAGGGTTGAGCATGACATCCTTAGTCAACAGAAAGTACAAATTTATTTTGAGGGTGATCAAATTTTCTTTGAAACCGATGATTTCAGTAATTCATGGTTATCATATGATTCAAGGACAAAATGAATCAACGTGTATGACAAAATAACAGGCTCAAACGTATCATTATTATCGCATGCAATTTATGGTATAATTACAAACGAGGTATTGGATTATTGACAGTAGTAGACCCTGATATAGCAATGAATATGTTTCTTAAAAAATTTATGAGTGTAATAAAAAAGAGCACTAAAAGTTTCACAATGACAATAATTGAACAAAGAATGGGTGGATTACAGCAGAATCAGTTAACTCGATAAAAACAAGAGGCAAACTATATGAGCTATACATCAAACAACCAAATGACGAGAGAAAAAAGAATATTTTGATTTCAAGAATAAACTCAACAAATTACTAAAGAAGGCAAAAAATAGTTTCTGCAGAAATAAAATCGAAGAGAACCGGGATTCTACGGATAATCCGTGGAATGCAACCAGGGAAATTGTATCAAACTCAACGAAAAAGAATGATCCAGCTATAATTGAAACCATTGACGAAAATGGCTCTGAAGTCACCCACCCCTATGACATTGCGAATACGTATAATTCACTCTTCAGTGAAATATGTCCACACTTTGCCCCACAACTGCACAATCGTAAGCCACAACAGAACCCCTGAAAATATGCGAATTCTATATATCTTGCATCAACTGATGTCAATGAAATCACCAAAGTTATCGATGACCTTAAAAATAAAAAACACCAGAACTATATTGCAAGACATTTGTGCGATATTTTCAATAAGTGTATGGAAAAAGGAAAATTTCCATCTGCTCTGAAGATAGAATGCATTAAACCTATCTGCAAATCTGGAGATAGGCTAAATGCTTGTAACTATCGCCCGATATGCTCAACATTGTCTAATAGCAAAATTATTGAAAAAAGTTATAAAATTTCGATTGATGAATGTAAATAAACACAAAATTATATCTCCTAAACAGTACCTATGGATGGAGAAAATATATCAACCCAGGATGCCATAGCAAATGTTATAAGTAGGATATACTGAAATGTGGATAAGGAAAAATCATGTCTTGAAGTTTTTGTGGATCTAACAAAAGCCTTTGACACTTTGAGTCATGAGCTTTTGTTGAAAAAGTTGGGAAAAATAGGCATGAGAGAAGTTGCCTTGATCTTTTTAAAGATTACTAGAGAAAAAATTAGCGCTGTAGTTAGTGATGAATGAAAAATAATTAGCGGTGTCCCACAGGGCACCGTACTTGGACCGATACTTTTTAATATTTATATAATCAGCTCCTTAGCCTAAATACTGTTGGTTCTATAATATTGTTCGCTGATGATACTGTCATTTTATATGAAGACAAAAACTGATTGAACGTGACAGATGCGACAGAAAGAGGCCCGGAACAGATAATTGATTTATTTAAAAAGAACTTGCTTACAATAAATCTCAGCTGAACAAATGTAATTTGTTTTACATCGTATGAGAAGTACTTACCCCATATGAGTCAATCAAAAATTAATAACCAATATGTCAAACTAGTACAATCACTAAAGTATCTAGGTATTTTTACAGATTCTGTATTGATATGGGATATACACGTCGGAAAGTTAAAAAATGAACTCCGAGGACTGATGTTCAAGTTCTATGAACTACGAAAAATACTTTCTCTTACACAGCTCAGGATCCTATATTATGCACTAGTGGAATCTTTGCTGCAATACTTGGTTGGTGGTTCGATTTTCTTCTGATTCAGTATATGTCGACCTACACTCTTGACATAAGACAGTTGTTTTCCAAAACGGCAATATTTTTTATCCTTCAGCGTAAACAGTATACAAATAAATTAAGTTATCCATTCAATACAAGGGCCTCAATATAAGCCGATATTGCCATATCCAGGGCAAATAAAGCAGTAGGTCAGAAATATTTTACATATTTAGGACCAGAATTGTACAACATAATGCTAAATTCTCTTGAATCGATCCATAACGAATACAGTTTGAAAAGGAAACTCAAAAAATGCATACTTTCAGAAAAAAGACATATTTTCCATGAACTGATTAATACTCTTGAATGATTCATCCCGTTTTTTATAATAATTTTTTTCCCTTTGCTATTGATAGTTAATGTTTAATGTCTATGTTTTTCCAAAAAGATTGGAAATTAAGGAACCATTACTATAGTTATTCGTTTTTCTTTGTGTGAGTTTATTATCAGGAATATTTCTACTTTTTGAAAAATTCGAAATAACATACTGGAATATGAGCAGTGTCTATCCTTTTATCCTATTCATTATTCATGTTTGCGAATATGTATGATTAAGTATACCCATGAAAATATATTTCTTAAATATTTGTTTACAATGTAATACTTTCCATATTCTATAATTATGTAAAAATTGTTTTTTGTAAATAAATAGTATTATTATTGTTCTCCAATGAGCTAATGCATCAAACTAAAACATTGGACATTCTTGATTCATTACATATATTTCATTTTACGATGAAATGATGAATATAAACAGTGACAAAAGTAGAGGGATGATTCTGAAGTATAATTTCTTTTTCTGTAACTGTCATTTTCATTTTGGTATTGAAGAAGTTCAAAAACATATCGTTTTTACCCTTGATATGTAGGATACATGTCATCAAGCAAAAAATGTAAAACTTCAATTCAAAAGTAATCCTGTTTTATGTTTTATAGCTTTAGGATAGCTTATATAATTCGTACTCTTGCTGTACCATTCAGATATAAATTTATTTCAGACTGAAAATATCCTTTTACATATCCCCTCATTATAAAACAACAAACTGTAGAAAAACAAATATTTTGTTGGAAAATGACATATGTATTCAAGAGACATTCTAATACACTTCAAACAATAAATACCAATAAATATTTTTACAAGAAGAGATGTATTATTCATCAATAATTTTATATCACAGCAATTCAAAACCTGAATTTTTTCGATTACAAGAAAAATAAAAGTTTTGAATTCATGATTCAACTCATGTACGTTTGTGATGAGGTGAGTGGCATGAGTTGTATTCATTTTTACATTTTGGAAACTGTTTCTGTGTTCATTTGAGCGTGCTTAAAATGTTCTTTCACTTCCACCTATGTTAACATATGCGAATTAATTTCCATTATCTGATAACGATTAAATTGAGTCGAATAGTTTTTCGATACTTAAAATATAAGTACTAGAAAATCAAGCTTTGTCGCCCGGTAATGATTAATATTCGTCGAATTATTGATCTGTTTTCCGATGACTTCAATAAATAATGAATTTTCTGTTTTCATCTACTTTTACTAATCAGGAAAGAATTGTATCTCTTTTTTCAAGTAATTGAGTCTGTATTAAAGTCAGTCATAAGATCTGATCAAATGAATATTTTCAGAACATGAAATGTTTCAATACGAAACTAGTGGATAAAATCATATTTAGGGAAGCTATATTGTATTGCGAAACATGTGCTGCGGTTTTGTAAGAACTTTTTCATTAGGAGAACTGGGTTTATGTCAAATGAACTTCGCTAGAAGGTTTCTCCAAATGGTATTTAATCTCCATTTCATAGTAAAAATATAGGTATATTCTATTAGAAAATTTTTTTCGTGTTCATTTCTGGAATGTAGCAATATTTCATCAGAATTTGGATTACATCGATTTTTATTCCATTCCACATCATTATTACAACTGATAAATTTTTCAAACTCACTGATATTTGAGTTTCCAGTCTTTATCCATCTTTTTGCCAGTAGGTATTTTGTTATATATGCAGTATTCAATTTGGGTCAAGCTCACAGGTTAATTTTTCGAAACTATTGTAGTTATGAAGCTTTTCCAGATACACATTTGTCCCGGTGAAATTATGCGCATTGTTTTGAACTCAATTCAATTTTCCGCTTCAGTGATTTTGTTGGTTTCAGATTCACGGAATTTTTATCATCTCACAAAATTGCATCCAGTTCGGATTACTAGCTAATTACTCGTATTGACGTAAACCAATCAGTAACCTGATAGAGGAGACATCCCAAAAAGTTATATTGAATACTATCCTTTGGGAGTATGGAATACTACTTTTGGGATGTCATTGAATGAAATAAAAATTGTTGAATTGCATGTATTTGTGAGGTGACCGATTTCACATTCCATCATTTATGATTTGAAGATAATTCCTTCGGTTATTTTGATTCATAATATTAATTTTTCCATAGCGAGTTTAAAGAAAAGATTGATGTAATCGACAATGATTCAGAGGATAGTATGATTTATTACCCGTATGACATATACAAGTTCAACACAACTAGATCAGGAAACTTATCAGATGAAGACTTCGTTACAATTTTAAACCCAGCAATTGTCGTGAGTACCTACTTATTTTATAAAATATGTGTAATTATTCTCTAGGCAAAAATTGACTATACCATCCATTCCGTTCCTAAAATTGATAAAATTTCAATATCGAATTATTGAAAACCAGTTGAACTAAGGAAAATATTACCTCCAGTATGTTTTGACCCCAAAATGAATGAAAAATAATGATGAAAACAAAATTCTCTGAGTGAATTCAAACCATCACGATACACCCTTCAGTGGACTGAAACGGTTCACATTTATTTGTCAGTGCATTGTCACTTAGTGCAAACATACTTCTAAAATGACGCATTACAACTTCCTTGCACAGGATGACCATTTTCTTAACGCAATAAAAACAATTGAGCCGTTTAATTACTTTGTGTTGCCACCAAGACAAGACATTTTCGTCACTTGTTTCGTCTTGTCTTGTCTCGAACGAAACAAGAGAGGATTTTTCACATCAAAAATTATTTCTTTATAAGACAAAATATTGAGTCATCTTGGTCGAGACAAGATAAGAAAAAGTGGCCTTTCTTTTGACACGAGAGGATAAGAAAAGTCAGGAGGAAAGTGAAAGTATAGAAATCAACTTCAGTTTTCATCCTTAGCACCCTGAATAAATACTTTATTCTCGATACTGAACCAGATTATATAAATTATTATATAACATATTCTACATTTCTATTTGTTATGTATTGACAAAATTCCCTGAATGAAATCAAACTGTAGTCTCAGGAAGAAGTGATTCCTGATGAATTCTAGTTGTGACTTTTCTGGAACTTTTCATACACGGAAATCTGATGAGGAAGTATCGTCAGAGTACTTCTAAAATTATGGATCCTCCAAGAAATTGATGGATTAGACATTACCCTGAAAAGTAAGACAGGAATGAAAAATCTTTTCAACAGATACTAAATCTTTTCATTGACTTTACATACAGTCATTGATGCTTCTGACCCATTTTCGGATTGAAAATCCTAAGATAATAATCAAACCATTCAGTGAGGAATTAGATGATTTTCTAAATTATTTCCTACAGTGCAACACAATAAAATTTCATTTCAAAGATTTGTTAGCACATGCATAAATCATTTTGTATGTGCAAATACAATAGAAGACTGTGTCACTTGATTCTCTGTGATCATTTTGTCAAAGAGGATATTGAAAATTTCCACATTGTATACTGACTCTTTTGAATTTCAGGGGATGGTGAATCAAGTGTCTAGAGACTCACCGGCTCTTTTGTCCATTGTTAATCAAGCTATAGGTCCGATATTCAAAAATCCTGAGTCAATATATTTAAAGGACAAAGTGAAGAATATTCTCTTTGATGGAGTAGAGCTTAACTGCAAAGTAACTGAATTTGCTGCAAAAGCCGTCTGTACACAAATGAAATCGCAATTGCCGGGTATCAAAACCGGACCGGAGAATAATCCCTTGTTCTCGCTTCTTGGAGTGGTAAGATTCAATTTCAACAGGAGAAAGTTGAAAGGGATATTTCACTGAGTGTGTGTACCCATGGATCAGAAATTTCAGACATCATACATAAGAGTACTTTGTCACATTGTTATATTCATAAATTGATTATAAATGATTGTCATGCGAGGTGTGGTATACTAAATGTGGTTTCCTATTTTTTTCAACGTCATTTCGAAATTCTGTATCCTGCTTAATGAGAACAATGAATTTCAAATTCAATTTCAGTCACAAGTAGACCTCATCGGTGGATTGTCTTCAGGTGATGTATTCTTTTTTCTTCAATTCTTGTAACGAAAATAATTGTTCGAAATAAGAAATTATGACTGAAAAAATTTTGACATTTCATCTCTGATGACAGGTAACAAAATGTCACTTTTTATGAAATTACTTTTTCCCCGGGTGTGTAACCTTTCCCATTTTGTTTCAGAAATTAGTTTGAACTATTTTGAAATATCTACATTATTGATGGATTGTAACATACTTTTAATAATTGAATAATTCGACCACACTGTTGATGGCTTTTGTTGTTGTGCCAGTTTCGAAAAATAAGCCAATAGCACCGTCATCGAGGAAAAACTGCCTGTCTTTTTCATCTTCCATTCCATGAATCTTGAATACGCGGTTTCATAAATTTTTCGCGATTTAGCTGGCAATAATTTTTGTGACGCTACTTTCGCTGCTTCTACTAACTTTGGTGTAGTCAGAGAAAACTCGGAATCAGACATTTTTCAAAATAACTACTGACCACTAAGTTCGCAATTTTTAAATCAAATCACATTATTAAATCGACAGAATTGACGAATCGGACTGGTTTAAGTTTGACGATAGTCGTGTCTCGAAGTGTTCTGGCGTTGCATTGAATCTATTGGAATCTCTGGAGACACCCTACATTTTGTTTTATAAGAGAGAGAGGACATTGGTAGATCAAGATCTTCAGATGATGTGGTGCTGCAGGTTTTTCCGGGTTTCCCTGCAGCTGAAAAAGCAAATATGCTACTGGAAGCGCCAATTGATTTTTATTGTTGTTTTTGTTTTTATCGATATTTTAATAAAATTGGCAGATAATTACCAGATATTTGATTCTCTATTGATTGGTTTCCTAGCAACGCTATGAGTAGAACAGCCTGTCTGTTCAAAAATTCAAATTTCACATCGATAATTTTCTAACTTTAACATATAGTAATAATATTTTTTTCAATATTGAATCAACTTTTCCGTCACACAAAAAAAATTGTGTATTTTACACGGGAAAAATATTAGATTTTAGCTCCCGGGCTAAAATATAATAGTTTTTTCCCCTGTATAATAAACAACTAATTCTCATAAATGAAATGAACAAACTCAATATCATCGTTTTTTTCTGTGACATCATCTGCGATTACGTAGATAGCAAGTACAATTAATTTATTATTAATGTTCTATCAAAATTTTTTGTACTGGAAACTTTTTCAATGATGTTTTAACAAATTATGAAAAGAAGGGATACGTTACCTGAAAACAAAATGATTTTTGCTTGACTGTAACGGCCAACTTATTTTTTGAGAACTGAAAATATTCATTAAATCCGTTTTCAACTATTTTATTTTAGAATGCTATCGAAAAACGAATCCACATGTTCCTAGAAGTGATAAGATATCGATAATGGTTAATGCAGTCAAACTGCTGGAAAATATATGCATTAAAATCAAAAGATGAATAGATACGTAGTATCCTGAAGATTCCCATATTGTTTTCAATTCAAGAGCCACCAGTAGACAGCTGTTTAGCCTATTGAGCATCGTTAGTACTGGACAGGCAGTCCTCAATTGAAGACAAAATGTGAATAACCAAGATAGGTAGGTCGCTAGCCGGGCGGTTCTACGTGGATGCTTCGTTTACTCTCTCAGTCAACCGATGTGTGAGTCGGTTGTTCAAGCCGCAGGCTGAACGATCGATATTCACTTGCTATCCTCCAACCCACGTTAGGAATCACACGTTGAAACATAAGACCTCGTTAGTCTCTAGTTCGCACAAGTTTCGGCTTCTGAGGGTTATGGTTCGTAGGGTTGCAACAGCTGGTTAACGGAAAAACATATTTCAAAAATATATATATTTTTGAGTACTTGATAAATATAACTGCGTAAAAGCAAGCGAGACATAAACGACACCCCCAAGTTTTCATGTCCGTGTTGGTGGTTTGACCAACTAACTGACAACTGCCATAGCAGGGATTTGAAAAGCTATCCTGGAATGCCATGGGAAAACGAATCCACATATTTCTAGAAACGATTTGAATAGTAATAGTAAACAGTATCTACTTAACTTCAAAAGGAAGATCAGTTTGGGGATAAAACACACAAAACACAGAGCGAAACCCGAGAGAAGTGTTCATCATATAAAATATATTATGAAAACGAAACTATTCAGTTGTTGGTGAGAGAAAAAATGTTAAATTAGAAAGAAAAATATCAGCCTAAATTTCCTATGAAAGAAATACTTGAAAATCTATACAAGATTAACCGGAAATAAACTGAAATCAGAAATTTTCAATGAAAATCTTTATATATTTTTTTGTTCCTTATCGGATATATAAACCTTTTTCCAACCATACAACACATGTGGCCATTTCCATTCAAAAGAAGCAGTTTTATTCAAATGTAGTATGGTGGCACAATGATGTCATCTATAAAGATAATGTCAAACAATTCGATGTAGGGAGAAACAAACCATAGATTTCGTTCAATTCCCAAATGAAAATAAAAAAAAATTTCCACTAATCCATATACTTTCTGGTATTTTTTTCAATGCCTAATAGAAAGTGATGTTATTTAAACTTCGACATTAAAGTGTACCTCTTGTATTACCTACAGAAAATGTGGAAGATACTATGCTGTTCAAAGGATTTGAAGAAAATTGCTTTTGAGCCGCTATTTTCGTTGGAAGTGGTCACATTTGTCATATCGTTGAAAATAGAATCACATATTAGACCAAATAGTTGGAAAGATAAACAGTGTTCCTTTTAAAATTATTGACTTGTGTTTATTCCTGCTTAACCCAGTATAGATTTTTTCTCAAATTCCAGAAGCATCACCTCATGAATATTATTCGTTGTTCATCAGTTGTTTTCATTTGTTGTGAATTCATCCGTTGTGTACTCTTAAAAGGTCGACAGTTTGTCTTCATCTCAGATGGCATTACCAAGTCTTGTTATCGTTCGATCTTCGTGACACGTAACTTATTAAAAATTGTCTAATGTCTGTGTAATGAAAATTCATTCATTTGTATATTGTAATAAATCATCTGAATTTCAGAGAAATGCAACTATTGGTAAAAGTATGAAGGTATCAAGAGGTATTTCGAATGCTAGAGACGTAGGTAGGGTGATAGAGTTCGATGGACAGAGGTCAGTTAAATTTTGGAGTACAGAGAAATGCAACCACTTCAAAGGCACTGATGGATGGATAATACCTCCTTTGCTCCGTCCTGAAGAGGGGATTTGGAGTTTTTCTGGAGAACTCTGCAGGTGAATACACACTATAATTTTCTAGAATGTTAAATTCCTCGATTTCATAGGTTCTCTTGTAGTTTCCCAATACAAACCATTCGTGATTCAACACTAAGTCGACCTATTTTGACCTAGTATGAGTGGCATGAGTGGTATTAGGCTCAACCTCAGATGCATTGCTGGAATGTGTCAAGCCTAAGTAAGTGATGTCGATGTCATCGCTCCTTACGAAGATGTCATGTAATTTTTTCTTCATATTTCGAAACATTCTGATGAATTTTCTGTTTCTTTCAAATCCTTCAGTTTCGTCGAAAGTCATAGTATAGCCTTTCCATCGAAATTTTGGAAAATCTGACAATTATGACTTCTGAAGAGATGAGTAGTGTGAATTTAAAGTGTCGTGATTTAAGAGATTCACAAGAAAAATTGCATCATCACTTCCTTACAAAAAATCAATCCTATGAAAATATATTTCATCAGTCCGGACTTCCATTGTCTAACATAATATAAATTGATTTGAAATCCCTGCAAGTTTCTGTAAAAAATTTAAAAGATTACCCAAAAAAAACTCACAATTTTAATAAACAAAAAATAGAAATTACAAAGAAATATACTAGCAACAACCACAAAAAATTTAAAAACAAAAAATTAAAATTGGAATATTATTACAAGCTGAAAATTAATAAATTAAAATATTATAAAGAGAACATTAAAAATTAATATTAAAAGATTCCAAACCAAGTTACGTCACGACGTTTCGATTGTTACTATCCACAATCTTCTTCGGGTGATAACTGTGATAATATTGCCAACCACCTTCAAAAAAATCCTATGAAAACTTTCGACAAGACATTTAAGTTGTAATTTCATTAGATAAACAGAACATTGATCTCTTGTATATTTCGAGAGTATAAAGCTGGAGTATTGAATTTCATTAGTTCTGACTTCCATTGTCTTATACAATATAAATTGATTCAAAATCCCTGAAAAAATCTTTAAAACAATTTTAAAAAATTGCTGAAATATAACAATTATATTGAACAAAAAAACTGAAATTACAATGAAATAAAATACAAGCAACAACCAAAGAATAAAAAAACGAACTATCCACACGAGATGCCAATTAAAAAGTTATCAACAAGAAATGAAAATTAACAATCGAAAAGATTCCAAACCAAGTTACTTCATGACGTTTCGATTGTGGATACCAACAATCGAAATGGCAAATGTTCCATGTAAGTGGATTCCATGTATGTGAAATTTTTTCTCTTTCATAGCAATCCTGTGATTGTTTGGGGTAAAAACCGAAGACGAAAAAGTCTTTTTGTATAATTTGATGTTCATATTGAAGTAGCTGTTTCGAAAGTGTTTTTCTTCAGTGTAATTCGATGTTAGTATGAAAGTATCTATTTCAAGAGGGCTTTCTCTTCCAGTTTTTGCCTGAAAGTTACTTATTTGTATGATCTACGAATTTTTATAAAAAACTCATTTTGTGATTGATTAATCTCTTTCTCGCTCTGCAAGATTCTAATTTTTTCGTTCAAAGACTGAGAAGTAGAAAGACAAAGATACACAGATATATCTGAAACGGATTCAAACGAATACATTATCAATATCATGAAGGATCGAAACTTTCATGGGTAAATTCTTCAAATTATCTATTGAACTAATCATATAATTCAGCAAGATTCAGGTACCTAATCAAAGATTCCTACTCAAAGAACAATTTCAATTTTATCACATTCCACAGGATGCGGTTTACAAATGATAGTAGCTTCAAGAAAAGTGTTGAGTTGCTCATAAAGCACTTTTTAATGTTTCAAAAACCTGAAAGGTCCCACTTCTAATGAGGTTCTCAGGCTACTTTCCGATGATGTCATATATCTTTCCGGCTTCACTATTATAACATTCTTCGAAAGCCATGTAGAAACAATATAAAACCAACTTAATATATTATTTTGAAAGCGATCACTTCTGAAAAAATCCATCAAGTATTTCTTTTTCCAACGAATCTTAATTGCAGAAGTGGATTATTCATGATGAAATATAATAAATCCAGTATCCAGTTAGAGAGCATATCAATGCAAAATTTCCGGAATATACTTCTGACAGAATGAATTAAATTGAATTGGAAACATAAAAAAAACACTTCAATCGATTCAATTTTTTCAACCTAGTATCTTTCTGACGGTATTTGGAATGCAATCAGATATCGATAAAAGGCTAGAATCAGGCATTCTTTATATTTTGGGGTCAAATGTGACTCACAATTTACCAATTCAAAATCCGTATTCCATCGTAATATAACAAAAAATGGCTACCCCATCACGAAACATTGTAGCTAATGCTGTGGAAAACACTCTCAATACTATTCACATTTTTTTCATCCCGTTTTCGAAACTTTCGTGCTAATGAAGAATTTTCAAATATTCCAACTTCCCTAATTATTTCACAACAGAATACAAAAATTCTAAATGGATACTCAAAGATTTCGTGACGATTATTCAACAGTGTCTTTATGCAACATTGCACTCAATATCACCGGCAAATTTTTTCCTTAGAATATGATCATAACAAGCAAATCACAATATACTATAAAGAAATCGACAATGTATTCCATTCATGGAAAAATCAACTGGCTAGAAATCTTATAAATATTCGTCAACAAGAAACAATGAAACATCTTCAAAGTCATAAGATAAGAATATATTAAAATTTAGTACTTATATCATAGTTCGTGGAAGTCACAGCATCAATAATTATATAACCAATTAATAATAATATAGTTACAAACATATAAATAGTTATTGACAAAAAATATATAAAATGAAAGTGAAGTGAAAATTTAACTTTTATATATAGTGCGAGGAACTAAATGACATCAATGATAATGTTTGTTTGAAGGTGGTTGACAATGTTTTGTGGTGTATTTCATCAGTTCGGACTTCCATTGTCTAATCGAATATA
>WOGN01000519.1:0-24102 GCA_015342105.1 Leptinotarsa texana
AGAGATAAAGTTCGGCAAGAATGCAATGTCAGCAATTACCGGTTGTTATCTATAAAGAAACAGGTTAGTCCAGGGTTGGCTCGGGAATAATGTAACTTATACGAGCAGAGAAAAATAACATCGTTTATTATTATTATCATTGTTATTATTTGAATATATTCTTTTGGTATGTGAAAAACTGTTGCTCATGGAAAGATCTCCAAGGTTTTACACAGATATTTACCGTTTACTAATACCGATGAAAATACACTAGCTTCGAGGCTTTTATAGCGTATTATTCTGGTTTGTTTGTTAACTACATGTATTAGCCGTTTACTTTGAAGCCGGTAATATGAGTTGGTCACCTAATACTGCTATCCTAGTGGACACAAATTAAATTTCTAACTGTACGCATTTTCTGTAATGGTATAATTAAGTCCTCTTCAAACGCTTCTGATTATAAATAACCTGTAATTGAATTCCGGATGCTTCTGTAATGGGATGACATTTGCAGTTCACGGCATTATAGGATATTATGCTAACTGTATCAGTTTCCGGGTGTATATTTATGCACCAAATTGAAAAAATTATAAACTATAAAAACCGAAAACGTATATGCGTAATAATTTTCAAAGATTTTTAAGCAAATTTGTCATGAACGAATTTCAAATCAATCTATGTCAAAATTCACCAAATCTTGTCAATTTTTAAGTCAATCATTGAGAAGAGGTTTTTGTGTGTCAGTCATAAAAAGATCAAAATGACGGCGTTAGGTTATTATTATTTTTTTGATATATTTTATTGACATGGATTTGCAGTTCAGAATCTTCTTCAATAAGGAGGTCCATTTCCAAACGTATCGTAATAGGAATTGATTAGGAGTATTTTGAACTTTTTTGGTGTTTTATTGTAACCAACCAAATTCTGAGGGGCGTCATATTCCAAACTGTTGTTATTTCTCAATACATTCTTTCAGAAAATGATAATATAAATATTGTCCATATTTTCTTAATTATTATTTAGTACTTATTTTCGATTACAATAAAAAAAAGTGGAACATAAGTGTAACCGCCATCCTAAAGTCTTCAAAAAAACCGTTGTTACTTGCGTTACGTTTTGTGGTGGTCCTGGATTCGCTTCTAGAATAGGCAAACTGTGGTCACTGGTGACCATAGTGATGTTTTTTTTGGTGTCCAATTGGCTTCACTGTTCACTGTCTATTAGAAGGTTTGCTAGAATCCTTAAAATGTAAAAAACTGACATACCACTTGTTTCCTAGGCCAAGCAACTATAGCAACTATGTATTAAAAATCAATATTTATAGTGTAGCGTAACCAATGTTTTGTCTTCAAACTGCCGACTGTTGCACACCTTATTCAGGACTATCGATTGAAATACTTTCCAGCCGATGATATACTATAGTATAAAAATTTTCAATAATGATCATGATCATATTTCATCAAGTGTTCATTTTTATATGACCGAGGAAAAATACAAAACAACAGTATTGTATTTTAAAGTTCATTCATACTGTATGTATCTTTCTTAAATTCCGTGTAATAACTTTCAAAGGTATTCGGTCCACTTTCAAAAAGTTCTGAATATTTTATGACAGTTTTTGAGGTAGTTTAAAACATTTTTCATTTGTTATATAATCGCCAAATTTCTTAAACGAATTAAGATGAAGATTAAAGAAATCAGGACTAAAAATCTTCTGCGTCGGGCAAAAAATATAATTGTTGGAGTCCCATTCAGATGTATTCAGGCATAAGATTATAACAAGAGAAGTGCACTTTATAAAATATGTAATAGGTAGTCAGTTGGAGAGTCAGAAGACACAAACAAGATGATAAATAGCATTTCACAAACAAAAATTTGATACGTTAAATTGGACAATTTTGATGCCAAACAGGTCCCTCATTTCATTCAAGCCTTAACACATTGATACTGAAGTCGTAACAGTTTTATAGATATTCAGTTATAAAAATTCGTTGAAAACTTTCATGAAACGTCCTAGTTCGTATAAGATAGTAGGTAAGTACATCGTAGGTGAACAAAAATTGGAAAACACAACACCAAATGAAAGAGATCTTCAATAGAGAATATTAAGATGGAAAACATTTTCGAATGTTCCTTACGAGACATTTTTTGTAAAAGAGTCTATGTTTCTTGCTATATTTTGTGTTTTTGACCCTTCACAATCTGAAAAATGAAAAAGCTATATCAGTAGAGAATCTGCTAAAGTATAATGAAGGGCAAGCTGAAAAGTTCATTCCAAAAAGTTGCCGCATAATATAAACCACTGAAGATGATATAAAAAATAAATTCAAATACTTAGCTTTCTCAGAACGTTTCGGAAATTCATCTATTTTCGTTCTCAAAACCCAAAATACTTACTTAAATGTCTGTCTAAAACAATTTTCATCTGAGATGCTCTTTACAAGTGAATCTTTTGGGTTTTGAGAATGGAATGGAATTACTTTCCGAAACGTTAGTCGTTTTGATAAGACTAATTATTAAACTTGAATTTTTTCAATTTCAAAATTTGTAGTCAAAATTTGTGAATACAAAAAGTTACTGCCTACTTGGACTTTTAAGTGGTTTATATTACGCAGTAACTTTATGGAGTGAACTTTTCAATTTGCCAGTTATCACATTTTAGCAATTTGTCCATTGATTTAGCTTTGTTTATTTTTCAGATATGGAAAGCTAAATACTTGAAAAAGTCTGTTCCAATATTATTTTCATTCTCCTTATTTATCAATTGCATCTTGATTATCTATTGGTTTTGTGTAAAATCTCTTTTTACAATTCAGTAAGAAAATTGTCATCCACTTTGAAAAAACCGATAATACAGATTGATAATATGAAAAAGTATAAATAAATTGAACATATCTCTTATGGAATGTATGCAAGTTCATTGAAACAGAAGTCGCGTGATACAGATATAAAATGCATTCAGATCCATCGAAGCATTTTGTGATATCGGAGAATCACTATTGAGAAATGGAATACCCGAACGGATACCTATTTGGAGGATTATTTATTTTTAATATCTTGTTGCATGAATCATTAAACTTTCTAAAGATCCTCTTAAGGATTATCTAGATGTAACTGTTTCAAGATGGCATGTTGTCAAATTCATCTCATTTAAATGTATACAACGCGCTGTCTCTGAGTTTCATCTTGCATGGTAATGTGCACCTTTAGCATTATCAGGTGATCTTCTAGACGTATTATGTATTGGAAAAGGTATGACTGTATTTTTTGGTCTGCCTTCCTTTTAATGAAGTCACTAAACTTTTTTTTAATTACCGTAATTATGCAAATCTTTTTAAATGTAATTGTGAGATTTTACATGTTTACGTTCAACTTTTATTAGATTCATTCGTAGTTATGACAATCGTTCTAGAATAGAATAACAGATTTTTGCCTTTCTTTTTCAGTTCGTTGATTAAGGCATGGAAAGTGATTTATAGTTATATTTATAAGAGGAATACGCACAAACGTAACTGCGAAATAGGATTTTCAAAAATGGCGGTTTAGAGGAAAAACCATTGCCGTTTGTTAGGGGCATCTGGCTAATTATATACAAGAATTATATTAATGACTAGTGCTTTTAATAGATTACACCTAAAAGAAACTGAATATAGAAATAAGATATCAGGAATTTACATAAATGTGGCATATGTGATATTGTATAGAGCACAATCACCGAAATACTTTTCAACTTTTCATAAATATGCTTTCCTGCAACGACATGTTGTGCACAAATATTTATTTCAAAAATAATGATATTGTTTTGTGAAAACTGCATATACTGTTGATCTTCCTTCTCTGGTAACTTTGTATTTTAGTTATTATATTGTTTTCCATTTTTTGGCTAATTATGTTAGGAATCACAGGTGAAAAGGTAAGACCTGCGACAGCTGGTTAACTGAAAAACATATTTTGAACACATTCAAACATAAGTTCGTTTGTTGCATTTGGTAATATTATTTCTCTATAGTTGGTGCATTTTGTTTTATCTTTTCTTTCAGGATCGCAACTTTGAGTCCTGCTCTCCAGTATTCTATATTCATCTACTTATATTTTTATTATTGGGCTAAGATAGGTTCTGATTGTTTAACGTGGATAACAGTGGAATTTCACATTCAACTTTTCTAAAGATCACTGGGCCAGAATCCTGAGTATGATATGAGTATCCGAGTGAGCATCCAATACTTTTCATGTATCAGGCCAAGAGTTGTGTTAGTTTTTCCAAGTAGGATTACTCTACCATCAGTTTTATCAACAACTTATACTTGTGTCCGGAACACAAACAGAATGCGCTACGTACCTTTCATTTTTGGTATCCTCAACTATAGGGTCTTTTATTAATCGCTTCCTATCTTTGAATTTGAATAAAACAAAGTGTTTGTGAGATAACATCGAAATTTACTATGCGGTTGAAGGACCTATCGATGCCATTATCTGTGGGATTTAACATCGTTCAAATGTCTGCCACAACTACCCTGGGTGGATCGCATCCGAAATGTCCAATTTTTCATGACTCTGGCACATAAATCAGACAGAAATTGACCGATGGTATGGGTAATATTGGCTTTGAGGACCGCTGTGGTTTATGGATTATTCGCACACCTGCGACTTGAAAAAATTCCACAAGAAGAAGTCTAACGGGGTCAAATTGCACGATCTCAGCACCTCCACGTGAGATGATCATGCCCCCAAATCGCTCGGGCAGAATATTAAATGTGGCATGAGCTGTGTGGCACGATGCGCCGTCCTGTTGAAACCACATATCAGTGGTGTTCAGATCATCCAATTCAAGCCAAAAGAAGTTGGTAATCATCGACCTATGGTGCTCGCCGTTGACGTTGATGGCCTGGCCATCGTCGTTTTCAAAGAAATATGGACCGATGACGCCGCCAGTCCAAAAGCCACACCAAACAGTGACTTTTTCGGAATGCATTGGACGCTCTTCCATCTCGTGTGAAGATGATTTTGCGATGAAAATTAGGGTAAATTGCCAACTGCTCCAGAGCCCATTCAGAGAACTCACGTCATTTTCTATGGTCGTTTTCCTTTAGTTCCTGGGTCAGTTGAATTTTGTACGGGTGCAGACAAAAGTCACTACGCAAAATACACCAAGTTGTGGTTGTGGTTTTGTTGAAGGCTATAACCGTCCGCGGTGATTTAGCAAAAGAAACTGAATAACTGACAACTAATTTGGCAGATGCAGCTTCAGCAAGATGGCCGTTTCGTTTTCTAGTCCCTATTGGATGACCCTATATTGGCTAGTACCATCATTCGAGCAACTTATTCGAACGCAGTTTGCTGATTAGCTATAAAAACTTCGAAATTTTCTTGTGCAAAATACCAATGGAACTCACAAATGACTATGATTTAAAAGGCTCTTCATGAGCTTTTAGGATGGAAAAAAGTGTTATTTTGATATTGAATGTTAGTTCAAGCTACAGCTTTAGGATAAATATTCTGAACCAATTGAGATAGAGATATGATTCGAGAATCAAAGGGTAAAATGGTGTTTACCTAACAGACTGATCAAGAAGTAATCACTTCATAGTGATTTAAGAGAAATAATATATTCTAGTGTTATTGTATTGTGAGTAATATTAATGGAATTTTATCCCAACATCATACTGTTATTTTTTTAACACCTCGACACGTGTTTCAATCCTCTTGGAAGATTAAACTCAATCTTCGAAGAGAAAGATTGAGTTGTTTAATCTTCCTCTTGAAGATGATCACTTGGTGTTAAAAATAACGATTTCGTGTTAGGATAAAACTTCAGTACTACAGGCAATACAGTAACACAAGTACTGTATTGTGACCTTTTCACTGAACAGTTTACAAAACTGCAACACGTGCCTCAGGCGTATTTATAAACTGTGGTTTTATGAACTGTTCAGTGAAAATCTCATGGATTTTCATCTGTATCGACCAATTATATGTTTAAAATATGTTTTTCCGTTAACCAGCTGTCGCACCCCTACGAATGACAACCCTCAGAAGTTGAAACTTGTGCGAGTTAAGGAATAACGAGGTCTTATATTCTAACGGGTTGGACGATAGCAAGTGAAAATCGATATTTCAGCCTGCCGCTTGAACCACCGACTCGCACATCGGTCGATTAAGAGAGTGAACAAAGCACCTACGTTGAACCGCCCGGCTACCGACCTACCATCATATATCTTGAGGGGAAGAGGTCACACCACTGACATTAGAATGCATTCCAAGTTACCTGTTCCAATGCCAAATTCTATCAATTGAAAGGTCAATGTAATCGAACATCTTGAAAGTTATGAAGCTTGTGAAAGTGCATTTTGACATTGAATACTGCATTGAGAGTGACGAATATTGTCATCACAACTATCAATTTCTTGTTGTGCATCACACTAATCTACCAACCCATCTTGCATATTTATGGTTAATCAGTATCGATCACTACAGCGTTTCGTGGCACGTATCTATAATTGCGAATTTGTTCATTGGCCCACTGAAATATCAATTCTCGATAGAACCTCGAAAATACGAGCGGTCAAATGCTGATGAGAATAAACATGAATAAAACAACAAGCGTGTGCAAAAAGCGGGAGAGTACATCGCCCCGATCCTTGATTCCGTTGGTTGGCAGTTGTTGTGAAATAAGTTCACTTTAATCCTCAGCAATAACATTACGGCAATAATAACTACAAAGGGATGTTACGCTATAATCTACATATCATACGAAAGATCGAAAAGGGCTGAAAATGAACGGAGATGAAAGATACCACCAATCGTGAGGTAGTTTTTGCCATATTCACCTTTATGTGCAGGAATTCAACAAAGGGTCTTGGGTTTGAAAACAATTTCAGTCGTTTAAAGGAATAGAACGCTCACAAATTATGTTTGCGGTAAGTTTATACCAGCCCTCTTTGCATACAACAATAAAAAATCTAACATTTGGCTAAAGTGCCCAAGGGTTATGTAGTTTTGTGGTTGGGTGTGTAGGGTGCTGTATTCAAACATTAATATTTTGGTGGCTTCCAAACCACATGAAAAGTTTAATTGAATGTCCAGTTTATTCTACAGGACTGCTATTTTTATTGAAACGAAAATGTTCTCACAACAGTAATAGTGTAGTGAAGATACAATACAGTAATGGTATATAAATAAATGCACCATTTCTAAGATGGTGCATTATTTATTTCTATGCGTGGGTAATTAGTAGTAATTAATAAGTGGTATGCTTATTAAAGTTTAACAATGATAACACTATACTCCAATCACACTTTTCAATCATCACACTTATTCCACTGTCACCTTATTTACTTGCACCATTTCGCTATAATTCAAAAGGAACTCTTTTCCGTCGATGCTGTCGATATACAATTGTCGAATACCCGTGTATATTCACCATGGACGTGACAATATATGAAGGTAACAAATGGGCCAATATTAATTCGTCACGTCTGTTTTTTCAACAGAAAGTTTGTTTTTAGTGCAAAATAGTTTGAAAACTACACTGAACTGAAGTTTGAAAAAAATCTTAATTCTCTAGGAGAGAAGTGAAGCAAAACAATTGCCAAAAGTCTGTATGTTTGTTTGAATACGGTTGAAAATGTTGAGTGTTCCAAATTTGAACTTCCATTGTCTTTAAAAGTGTAGACAGACACATTCTTAAAGAACACGTCTGTGTTTGGGTAAGCATGAACATCTCACCTTACGATCTATGGGATCGCCAGAAGAGTCACATCAAGAATATTAATGATGAGCGAAGCACCTACAACCAAGCTTGAACCAGCGGCATTGGTTTCATCAAGTTGCCATGCAGTGAAAGCTACAGAGAAAAAAAGAAGAAGAATTTCGTTCAGCGTTCGATATCGAAGCTTACTAAAGACCGTCTTTGGGAGCCTCGTTTACCACTGATAATTGAAGTGAATCTTCCAATATTCTCATAGAAGGCGTCTTGGGGAAGCTGTCCATTCTTAATTATTATGCTCAGGCTTGTTCTACAAGGATATTAGAGTCCACCAATGCATTCGTGGTTTAGTCTAGCAGCACTGATGATACCTACCACAAGTCGATCTTGACAAAAAAAATACAAACAATGGGTGTATGAGTATATTTTCCATGAAGTAATTGAGACTCTTACCTGATTCCTCCTGTTTTCAACGAGGCAAATAAATTTAATATGAGAAAACTATTTTTCTAGTACAACCAACCTTTCTCCAGAAAATTGTAGGATTATTGAATCGATCAGGTGATAATAATAATAATAATAATAATCAGATCTCGTCATCGGAACTGTCGGGGAAGAACAAAGTTGCTGCAACAAATATGCTTGCCGTTCCAATCTTAGTAGTGAAGTGAACTCGGGAGGAGCTGTATCATCTCGACGTAAAGACCCGAAAAATGATGCATCTCTATAGGAGTTTGCATCCCAAATCATCCGTTCCACGGTTGTACTTCCCCCGACAACAGGGAGGCCGTGGACTTTTGAGTTTGGAGTGTCTACATGACAGAATCGTACTGGATACAGCCTGTAAAGTCGTCAGGAGTTCGGATCCCCTTCTCTGCATGGTCCGTGACCATGAGAGAGCAGGAGTTGGAGCATTTCTACTTAGGGCAGCTGCCCGAGCAGCTGATGAACTCGGTATAGTTTTCGACCCTGAACGAGGTGACCACAACTCCGTCACCGAGTTGGAACCCGTTTAGCAAAAAACTCAAATAAAATCCGCAGAGATCACCTTACTTCTGCGAAAACACAAGGATAAGCCAATGCATGGGGTTTTCTTCAATAACATTGGAGACCTTGGCTTATCAAAGCGCCTGACGTTCGCTTTTCTCAGCGGTACACCTGAGATTGTTCCTTTTAGGGATGACCTTAAGTAATCTTCCAGTTTGACCCTCTGTGATCGGCCTGTAAGATAGCTGGTCATCTGTTAAAGAGAAATGGCATCGAATTCCTTGTTATTCCAGGTTATTTTTGCTTGAAATAATTTTATTTTCAGATATCCATTTTTAATTCTTCTTTTTTAGTTAATTCGAGAATTTCAAATCATTTTATATCAGACAATGGAAGTCCAAACTAGTGAAAAAGCCATAGATGATAGCACACAGCGAGGTATAATTTTATTTTACTTTTTGGATTTTGGGAAGAGAGTTAATATTCTTCAGAGGTGCTGGGAGCATATTGTAGAGTTCTGGACTCTCAAAAAAACAAATCTCTGAGTGTGAGTCTTGTGAAACAATGGTGGTTATATTTTTCTGGTAAAACTACTTACTTTGAATGCACATTGGTCATATTTTACAATGTTTGCATAAAGTCATGTCAGGCTTTGGAAAGTATATAAGGATTCATTGTTTAGTAATTGGAACTAATTAATAAAGTTTATAGTCTCATTTTCACTACGAAGGGTTTTACAAAAACCGCTATAAAATAGCTTTCTCAACAGTAAACTAAAAGTTAGGGGAGGCTGGGGTTGGTTGGTACGCTTTTCAAATTGAAGCCCCTCTGATTTTTTATTGATAGATAGTGAGGAAATACATTTGATTTTCAGATTAGTGTTGTTTTGTTTATATAAATTCCAAATAACATAATGTTTGGACCTATCTTAAATTCAGAATTTAATTTTTTCCTTAGGGATGTAAGTGTACCAAGCAACCCAGTATTTATGGATGGTTGGTACATACCTTGAGGTTGGTTGGTCAAGGCAAAAACTAAGAAAATGAATGTTGTTTTTATTTTTTTATGCGAGAATCAGCCTGCAAAAAAATTATAAAACAAGAAAAAAACGGTACCTAAACGTTGAAGAAGTGAATAATCTAGTCAGAACCATCCGAATTACAATTATGACAAACGTAGAAAAAGCCGGCATCTGCGCATTTTTCATGTGCCCACAATTTGCATTCGGTACAATGGATCCATTTCTCGTTTTGACCATTTCTCGTTTGACCAGGGTTCAAAACAAAACTGGCAGAAGGTTTCTTCATCACTACTTCAATCGTCTTCAATTTTTGAATTTTTCGTCGTTGCTTGTTTTTTGTGTTCTTTTTGGTTTTGCCAAAGACCTGTTTTTTATCGATCTCGTTTAATTTTTTTTCCTTTTATTTTTCTTCTAATGCATCTTCAATAGGCGAATCTGTCAAGATTTCACAGTTTCTCTTTGTACGACCCCATTGCACTTTCCTTCCTGCGGCTTTTGAAAACAGCTTCAAAATTTTGAGATCTGTAATATTACATGTTGCTACCTTGTTAGATGACTGGAGATATTGGGAATTCTGGGGCGTGGGCGTCTTACTTTCTGCAATTCTGCTTGGTCCAACTTGTTGCACGTCTTCTTTGGGATCAGTCTCTTGGTCTGGCAAGCCTCTTCGATGGGTGTAATTTGACCAAGTTCAGGTAGGTTTGCTTTAACTCCCAATACTTCACCAGGATTTCCATTTTGCTCAATATCTTGCAAGTCTCGTTCAGGATCTAGTATATCTGTCTAGTCACTGTCTGGAAAAATATCCCTATTAAATGAATACATTTCGTAAACCTGGATTTCAGCTGTAATGTTGTTTGGAGTTGTTTTTAATGGTAGTGCAGTACGAAAAATACTGGGTATATCATAAATGGTCATCTTTCCACCCAGACGATTAGTCATCCAAGAATCTCATTGAGATACTTTTTAACGGTCCATACCACTGCGATCCATAGGTTGTAGCTTATGACTACAGTGAGGTGGAAAGGATAACACTGTTACGCCGTGATCTTGCAGATGTTAAGTGCTTCGGGGGATAAATGCGAATCGTGGTTGTCTTTCAAAAGCAGGAGAGGGTTTTCTTTAGACGCCTTGGAGTACTGAATAAAATGCTGGATATATTGTATAAAATGAACTTCTTTTATCCAGCCTGATAGATTGGCACTTCCATCGCTTCCAGGCGGGGCATCTCTGAGGAACTGGAGCTTAAAATGAACGACGAGGAAATATGAAGAAAGGTGGCACAGTATTTCAAGCAGCATAAACAACACACGCCAAAGTTACAAGCGTACCGCGTTCTGCCGAAGTGACTCTTCCCACTTATTTGACACCACGTCTACCCACAACTCGGTCAGGTCTCTGAACTGTAGTGATCCCTTTTTCGTCCATATTCCAGAAGTTCACAGGACTGAAGTTCTACCTTATAAGAACAATTTCTAGATTGCTAAAATATCTGTCTACATTTGTTTCATTGAAGCTTGTGGCTCTAGACAAACTGGTGGCTTCAGGTGTCCTTATAGCCAATCCAGCATTTCACTTTGAAAATTATGTAAACCAGTCGGGGCCTGCCATCTCATTTTCCTTCCAGCTATTTGGAACCGTCAGGTACAAAAATATTGCATATAAATGAGCTAATCTTTTTATGAAAATTTCTTTGTTTTTTCCCACTGTTATTTGTAACTAACGTTACTGCAGTTTCGTCTTATATGGACATTTTCAAACTTGAACAATGAACTTTTATTTTTTTATTGTTTAAGTTTGAAGATGTCGATATAGGACGAAACTGCAGTAACGTTAGTTACAAATAAAAGTGGTAAGAACATAGAAATTTTCCTTTCTCTTTTCATAATGATCTCCTACCACGTAGTAACGGCTACATCCATCAATTCACTAAACTGTTCACTTCTTTGGGCGTAAGACCATAGTAAATATCGGCAGCTTTTTTATGTAACCTGTGAGATTGGACTCTTGAAGTTCGGTGAAAATCTAAAACCAAAAATTTTACTAGAAACTAGATCATCAAGTATATTTTTCAAGAAACCTATCTGTATATTTTTAAAATAACAACTGTTGAAGGCATTTCTCTATTCCAATTCCTCTAGTGTGAACTTGAAGCAATATCTTCTTAATGTATTGAATGGAATTTCCAAGTCACTGGCAGCAGATCTTAAAGATTGCCCTTTCAATTTTACGGCTCAGACCCTTCGCATAACATCCGGGGGTGTTTTGCCTCTTTCCGATTTTAATTTGAACGTACGCATTCAAATGAAGGTTTCCTAAAACAACCAACTAGTAGCAAAGAAAAAAAAACGTAAAGCTAGCCCCCGGGGTTGAAATATCGAAACTGAATGTTAAAACATTATGAATCAAAGTTTCATATTTGGTAAGTATTGACAAAAGTGCAAATTTTATTAATATATATATATCTGTTTAAGAAAAAATCTGTTTAAAATCTGTTTTTCCGTTAATCAGCTGCCGCCCTCATACGAACGACAACTCTCAGAAGTTGAGAAACTTGTGCGAGCTAAGGACTAACGTGGTCTTACCTTTTAACGTGTGATTCCTAATCGCAGTGGCGTCCTTTTTTTCAATATTATTGGCTGTGGTGCTCACTGAACCTAATAATTTCAATCTAGTTCGGGTAAAATAATAAGCATCTTATTACTTCAAATAACTAGCAAATTTCCACCAAATCGGTGTGAAGTATTTTATAAATACCTTTTCTTTTAAACTTCAACGACCTGTATCTCAGAAACGAAGCAATTCCAGTTACTAGTACGGAACAGAATAAAAATTTTCTTGTAACGTGTGATTCCTAACACGTAAATTAAATATTTGTTAAAAAAATTATCATTGTGTACCATCGAATGAATCAACCGCCTGCAAAACATTAATCTTAGGTGAAAATCCCTAAGCAGTAAAGTTTAGATTCGCTGTATGTGATATGGATATAGAACGTTTCTTTTTAGAACTGTCTATGCGGTTTTTGAGCTGACTTCCAGCTGCTATGCAATCTTTCTGGTACTATTTGAAGAATGTTCTTCTATTGGATCAAGAATAGCTTCTTCCAGTTCAGGCGTTGTTATAGTTTCTGGTGTTCTACCATCTGCATTTTTAATAAAACTTCCAGTTTGACATGATGTTGTATGTAGCTTTCTGAATGTTTAAGCACATAGAATTATTCTGTAAAGATATCGGTCCTGGTAAACTCTCCGTGCTTCTTCCGCATTTCCATTTTCTAATCCATAAATAAAGTGCATGTCAGCCATTTCAGCAAGAGTAAAGTTATTCATGATGGAATCACTGCTAATTGATAACTCTGACTTTCACTGATATGATAACACTATCACAGCTGGTGTCCAAAGCCAGGTTTTCATGATGCAACGTTCTTTCAACTTCTTTTCTCGAAAACGAAGCTAGATATGAGGAAAACACAAGCAACGAAAAAGTTAGGGTTAGTTAGGGCTAAATAAGCGCCTTATTACTTCAAATAACTGTAATAAATTTCAACGAAATCGGTGTAAGTGAAAGCGACCTAACGAATCACTTTCTGAAGTTTTGTACAATAGTTAGGAAACACCCTGTATTATTGGTCCCCAAAGTAGACCTCGGCGTGTTTCAATCTAACTTTTAAAAATTCGCTTGTTCATGTGATATCTAATGGTAGGTTTATAAACCAAACGTTTGCTTTTCATTAATCTTTTTTTTCGATTTTAAGAAAATTGTCACAATGTAAAAATATACTACCGATCAAAGTAAAAGTGAAAATTGAATGTATGATTCAGCCATCAATTTCAACTTTTTGATTATTGATCTAACTTAAATTTTTCAGACTTGTCTAAAATATCAATGTTTTAATTTTTCAGGTCAGAGAAAATACTTTTCAAATCAATACTGCCCACATTCTCGGAGTTAGCACTTCCGCCACAGCTGTGAATTTCCATCATATTTTTGGATTTCGTCTATTGTTATGCATGTCACGTTATTTCATGACGCGTGCAATTCGCAAGGGACATTTTCCAAGTATATGAATACCAACCACTTGGAACATTTTTTCTCATACCGTAAGAAAACTTGGTCTGTACTCATTTTCTCAAGGTGCAAATAATACTGTTTCACCAGCGCACATAACTTATTACACGACTGTCGTCAATAGCAAAATATCGAGCCTTCACTGTCGAATACTAATAATAACAATAATCAATACGCTTCTTTCTTCTTTGATGATATAGTAAGCGTGAATCGTACAATTCACATCTTCTATAAGAACCAAAGATACCTCAAATGGCTACTATCTTCAAAAATGAATATGTGATATCCATGCACCAATGTTTTTTCCGAAACAAGCACTTGTCTCAAACACCAGAACTGTAATACTCTCCTCGACGCGCGTTTAATCAACCAAGTTGACGACTTCAGGAGATAAAAAAGTAATTCCTAAATTTAAAACTGTTCTCTAACATAGACATAGATTCACAGTTTGTCTTTTGGTATGAAACAAGATGCACTGACGGATCAGATCGTTCTTTCAAAATATAAATGTTGAAGTAGCTTTCAAAACTTTTTGCACTCTTCAAAAAATGTTAGGTAATCATTAGGACAAGATGTTGGAGAATGAGAAGTCGGGAGTATATAAGTTGTGAGAACTGTGATAAAAATATATCGGCCATATTAAGCGTGTCATTGAAACTTGTTTCAAAGAACATACAGCACATATCCGATTTTGCAGACCCGAAAATCTACGGCTATAGATCAAATCAAAACTCTCTGAAATTGTCAAAACCGGTACAAGAAACTAGATTTTTGAGCGCTATCGAAAGTCTGAAAATAGCATAATAACTATGAATAATGACGAAAGCCCCATTCCAAAGAGTCCACTATTTAACATTTTATGAATCACTTTGTTGAAAAAAACAGCAGAGTCACATCAATTGCATTATTAAATGATACAGTTCCTCAGGAAGGATACATCATTCACTTAAATAGGAAAGTAAACCATTTGGGGCCAAGGTTCTTCTAAATTGCTTTGATGAATACGAGTACTAGATGCAGAAGTTTAACTTGAGGTTTTTGGAACATTTATTGCAGAGTCCAGCAACTTCTAGCAAGCGATAACGGAGCAGCTGGGAAGATGAAGATAACTTCAATAGAGTTTTGAAAAATCGAAATACGTTCTAACGTTGAACAATTTACATTGTCTTCTTGAAGACAATGTAAATATATAAAATTTCCGTTACTATAAGGAATTTATTTGTTATCATTTTATAAATTATCATTTTATGAATCATTTTATCGATCCCATTAAGAATTCTAAATATTCACACCCTGCATATTGTTTCTTGGAATAAATTAGAATGGCAAACAATGATATAAATCAACAGATATCGATGATAAAACAAATTGAGATCAAGTAAACGTTCCTCTATTCGATATGCAGATAACAAACAGCATGCATGTGAATATAAAATGAAAGCAACGCAGGAATTCCTTTACATGATGTGTGATAGCTGAGATGCATGTATCTGTCCAGGAAAAGTCAATCAAATCACTCCACTAGAGATTTGCCTAACATTCCGTGTTTATATTTGAAATTAGAAGCCCTCGTGAAATGCTAGCCGTAAGTTATCTTAAGAACAATAAAATTCCTAAGAACTATCCAAACCTCAAAACATTATCCGTAGCGTTTCTGTGGAACATTATATGTGATAATATTGAATAAGAATTATGTTAACATTGATATTATACCTTTATAAATATATTTTATACCTTACACCTCAGGCAGTGTCCGTAGTATTTGATTCAGATATAATTAAAAAAAATACATTTCCAGAATATTTTTGAATTAAATAAATTCCAAACCATAATCTGAGGTTCTTCATTTTCTGTTTTGAATTATTTAACGAAAGTTGAAGGATTTACAGTCCAGGGATACTGATAATAATCATGAAATAATTGTTCCACAATCCCATACTGTTATTTTAATTTAAATGTATTCAGACGACAATTGAAAAGTTAATGTTCACATCCTCCGTCTGTCACTTGTTCAAATATTTTTTCAAAACATAATTCTGCTTATAAAACAATCATTATAATAAAAACTGACTACTAATAAATTTGAAAAGTAATTTGACAATTGCTATTATTTGAAATTTCTATTCCATCAATGAGAGATTTACCATTCACATCAACAGTATTTTAACTTGTCGGTGTGGCCTCATTACTAGAGTTGTCTCGTTATCTTCATTCTCTTCGAAACTGAACTTTCAATATACGTCTCCGCCACCGCAGAGAAGTTCCAACCTGCAAGTACCGATAGTAGATCGCCACCATTTTCTACAAGCATAGTAGCCGAGGGTCTGCGAAACGAGTACCTTGTGTAGAGCTGCAAATTTCTTTGGAACAGCTCATTCCCTTCTTTGGGAATGACGAATAACCTGTCCTTTTTGTTTTTAGTGTACCTCAATGTAAACAAAACTCTGGTACTGGTACTTTCAAAATCATCCACAGTTATCATAACGAATTCGCCAAGTCTACAGGCGCCAAAAATACCACACATTAATTAATACAACCTTGTCGAGCAACCATGTATGATCATCTGTTTCCAACAAAAATTTAGTTACTTCTTCTTCAGAAAAAACTTTTGCTTTCTTTGGTGTGTATCCATCAGACTTTCGTCTGAAGAATAAAAATGATTTTTCAAATATGAAAATACCATTTCTGTAGGTAATACTCTAATATGGTGTAAGATTTGAAAAACTATCCTTGAAATTTCTATGTTGTCATAAAATTTCGAAGCAAGTTTCAACATTGAAACCTTGGTCCACAGCGAGTTAGGAGAATAAACCTCTAATTTTCCTTTCATATAGGCAGATAATACATCTTCATTAACCACCTTAAAATTCTTGTTTTTACGCCACTCTTCAAAATTTTCATATTTTTGATATGGCTCTTGAGATATTTTAGGCAGTACATCAACACCCGCTGCACATGATTCTCCAAATATTTCTAAAGAGAAAGCGGAAACGAACTCGAACTGACATTGTTTATAATATTGTTGTGATATAGTTGGGCTGTTCCATGAGAACACGATGTTGGGATTTTTCTGTAGAAATACGAGGTAAGTGGTTTGTTCTTTCCTCGGAATCAAAATGTAATCTTTCAGCGGGATTACGAAAAGTTTTGAACGACACACGGCCGATACGCAAATAACAGATTCGGTTGTTATAATCCTCGGCTGCGCTTCGAATTACAATATTCAACCTATCCGTAATTTGCTACGTATCGACCTTGTAACGTTAATAACAATACTCTGTACAATTTTTGAAAGCACGTTGCTTGATACTGACGACGTTGGGTTTGAAGGCAAGGTGTTTGAGAAAATTGTTCTGACATAAGGTTTATTCATCCGTTTTCATGAGATATTCAGTCAGAAAATGGTATTCAATTCATATCCAGCCTGAAGATACCAAATTAAAAACAAATATTCAATTTTTTTCTCTATATTCCAAAATGAGAATTAAAGAAAATAACGTATTCAAAAAACACTTATTGTGAGATTTTCACTAAACAGTGTTTTTTGAATACGTTAGTTATGGATGTTTATCAAGTATTGGCCAATTCCATCATATATTTGAAAAAGGAATATTTCATACGGGATTTCAATACATAATCCAGCCAGACTTAGCCCATTCAGTCACAAAAGCATTTTACAAACTTTTATTTATGTAGAAGAAAGTATTACAATACTGAGTCGTTCGAAAACTTCACCAACGAAATTATTCAATTTTACTTCTTGAGGATCCAATTGGTTCAAAATTCTGAATAGTGAACTGTAAAACGCTTGGCATTTCGTTTGATCATCCGCTGTAACAACGTAAGTGATACTTTACCAGGGAACATCATCAGTGTAATGTAAATCTCGCAGGTTCATTTTGTCCATGTAATTGATTGGAAAATTTTAATTTCAAATATACTTGTACTGGTTGTTTCAAAAGTTTTGTCCGTTTTTATCAGTCTACTTTAAACTGTAATGCCTCACTAAATACTCAATTTAACCGAAATGCTGATGCTGCACTTGAATCAGTGCAGCACAAAAATTACGTGCTCGAGATTCGATGAAGTCGATGAAGACCGTTTTTGCCTAGTTCTACCGGTGAGAAAGTTATTGAAGTACTTCAAAAGATAGTAGTTGGTTGGCTGAGGACTATGTTGGGTGACGCAAAACTCAGACGCACAATTCGTTCAATTTTCGTACAGTGATTTGTGAAACGTGCTGACGAGCGTTGTCCTACTTTTCGCTACATCTCGTCGATTTCCTCACAATAGCACTCTGCTGTGATGGTTTGGCAGTTATGATGAATCACACCAGCCGCTGACCACCATACAGTAACCATATGGTCTTTTTGTGGTGAATTTTCGCCTTTGGGAAGTGCCTGGGTGGCTCATCGATGTCCAACCACTGTCCTGAATGCCTTCTGCAAGCAAAGAAGAAGAAAAGAAAACGTGACAATATCTGTCGATCGTTCAAATCGTGGGGTAGCTTCTTTTCTTTTCGGCCTTTTGACCTTACCCATACGTTTTGAACCATCGAAAACCGCATGGGAGCTGATGCCCAGTTCTTCAGCCATTCCAAGCACTATTTTTACTGAGTCAGTCTCCACCAGGATCCTCCAATCCTCGTTCTGGATGACTACAGGCTGACCACTTCGGGGCTCATCTTCGAGGCTAATATTTTGGGAACGAAATTTCGCAAACTATCTTCGAATAGTGTCTGTTTCGATAGCACTTCAATTTGAATTCATTGAGAAAAATAGTCCGGGCTTCGTTCAAAGACATTATATGGTAAAGAGCTGAAAAGAGACGCAAAATTAAAATACGTCACATCACAACAGACAAAACTTCTGAAATAACCTCATATCAATGTAATATATAAAATATATTGACATGCCTAAATGAAACTGAAATTGGATATTTTAAAAGCGACCAATTTTCATAGAGCCAATTTCCTTTTAAAATAACATATTTATGTATCAATTTTCAATAATATTCAAAGTTACCACATATGAAAAATTGGCAGATTTTGGGCTGTTTGAACCTCTTAACCTTCTCTCAAGTGTTTCATAAAGGAAACTGGAAAACAAGATAATGTGTTAAGAAATTCATTACCCTATATATTAATGAAGGTTCACCTAGTTTCCAAAATATATGTTTAATTTGAAATTTTCACTGCTTATTTCAGATATTTTTGTATTGAAAAATTACTTTGTACTGGTTTGTTTTAATATATTGGTAATATTATTATTATTGTTAAGTGTATAATGAAAAACATATGGTATGGTTCAACTGTCAAAATATTTTTGTATCACACCCTGGAATCGTTTTATTTTACCTCTCGAGTTCATAATAAAGTTTGGTATAACGAAAAATTGATAAATGTTATGACCAGAATCCAGATCACTTTCCAGTTTATGTCCAAAGCATGCACACGTTACTCTTCCGAGTTACAATATCCGGGCGCCATATGCGTTCTTGGCAAAGGTACGTCCCCGGATATTGGCCAGTTTTATTGCTGCGAGTGTCCAGCGGACGTGAGACTTTCCCGTGCATGTTTTCTTTCGGTCCTGACTTACGATCCAATAGGGCGTGTAATAAATCCACGGGAGAATGTTTTTTTCATCCCGGTGCGGGCTGTATTAGATACAAGTAATAATTCAGGTTCACATCGGAAATGAGGGTAATATATATGAGTAGAGGCAACGTAAATAACGTAGAAGTTTAAGCAGTTTGAATAGTGGTAGCAAATCCCATTAGTCCTTCAATGAATAACTGGAATATTTGGATCAATGATAGAAGTTATTCAAAGACAGCCAAAACGATATTTTTTTGGCAACTATGACAAATTCATTATCATCTCTCATGTACCTGGCCGTCAACTACTACGGTAATTAATTTGGTCCTGCCAGTGTGGCAGATAATAAAATTATTTCTGTTTTACAAAATGAGTATTCCATATGTTCACTGTTTTACTAGGTTTTTTAACCGCACCATTAAATTATCATATATTTCATATAACTGTCGCATGTTGTTTCACTTCACGCATTTACTCAATATATGTTTGACGGTTATAATGATATTGCAAGTTTCTCAAAAGTATGGTTTATATCAGCTAAATATATATTCAAGTGTTGCCATTCTGTCACACCGTAATCTTAGTATTTTCATTTTGTTCTCTCTTTTCATTTCAGTAGATGGTTTCCAACGATCGATATTACTATTTATTCACATTCTTTTTTTTTCAGGAATAAAATACAAGTACTACGGGAAAATCATTAAATCGCTCTAAGAGCGAGGTATCTGTGCGAAAGTAGCGATTCACATTCGATTTGAATCGCTGGAGATTAAATCCATTTGGAAAAACGTTCTCAGGAAGTTTATTTCACATAAACGCAGTTCTCCAAATGGAAGAGTGCTTTAACAGTGAAGTTCGAGGTGTACTGAGTTGAACCTCAAAACGATAAGTAGTCACAGTCTTCGATGTTCCAGTCCAAAGTTGCAAGTGATGTTCGTGTCTCCAATCAGGCGGATGACTCTTTTCTGGATGAAAAGCAGCTTCAGTGTATGCAAAAAAGGTCAGATCTGAGCTTTATAAAGCATCAACAGTTGCTGAGGTTTGTAAAGTTTTGTGGTTCGGAAAGTGTTCGAAGCTTTTGAGAAGCAGCTTTTACAATTTCAGCAACATGATTGTGCCAAGACATATTAGTGTCCATTTAAAGCCCCAACAAGTCGTTGATATACAATAAAAAGATGGTTGGAAACAATATGGATCCCTGGAGAACACCAGCGTTGATGATAAAAGTATTCGAGATATATTTATCGACTGCCACTTGCAGGGAATGTTTTTTCAAGAAGCTGGAGAGCCATACACAGAAATGATCCGAGAAGCCATAGCATCGAAGTTTGACCAGCAAACTGTCATGCCACAAACGGTCAAATGCCTTAGAAATATCATCTCTTGACTCTCCATGTTTCGCAATTGATTTATTCCAAATAAAGGTTATACATACGATAGAAGTTCGCCTGTTGATCTTTGTTTCCGAAAGCTATATTAATGATTGATCAAGATATTGAAGCCTTCAAAATATTTGAGGATATTTTGATACGACTGTCAGCAAAGCGACTGGTCTATAGTTATTAGAAATTTTTTTGCCCTATTTGAGGACATGCTGAACGCAAAAAATCTTCCAAAAAGAAGGAAAAACCCCTGCAAAATACTGGTGCGAGTTTTTCAAGTACGATGACGGGAACTTCATCAGGACCAAACGCTTCGTTAATTATGAGCTGTTTCAAAGTTCCCTTGACTAAAAGTTGTCGAAAGGTAATTTCCAGCATTGTTGATTTTAGTGTGGGAGTAGTGGGTGGTGCCTTTCCCAGAAAATCGACCGTGAAGTGGGACGCAAATTGTTCAACTAGTAGACTTGCTTTTTCTATAGCTGTTGTTGGAATTGAACCATCCGCTTGTGTGGTATTGTGGATTTTGTAAAGTTTTGCTTAACAGCTTTAGCTGATGACCAGGAGGATCTAGGCCCGTTGGGATTTGCAATCAGTTTATCCCCAATTCTTTGATTGTTAACAAACAGTCGACAGCTTGCTCGCATTTTTTGTTGAACCAAGGTCTGCCGTGGATGATAGAATAACTTCGGTAACTTCAGAAGCAAAAGTTGATGGATCATTATAACTGAAACAAACATCTAGCCAAAAGAAATTTCGGAATTGGTCTTGGATATCATCCCACTCAGCAGATCTGTAATGCCAAACTTTTCGCAGCTTAGATTCTTCCCCAACATTTATTGGCAATTTACTTTTACACTGAATTCACACTGAAATGAGTTTGTGGTCAGAATATCAATGGAGACCCTACGGTTCCCGGTTTCTACTGGACATTTGCTAAAAATATTTTGTTGTTGAAATATTTGTGAAGATCATCATCCACACTCTGGTTATCAGAAGCAATTTTTGTTGAAGAATCAAGTATATCAATCCCCAAAATTCAAACATGACTTGGAACCCATATAAAGGCAATATTTTTCTATTGGTTCCCAATCTCGAAGAGGGAACTTAATAAGGCCTTTCAGCAGGGACTTACAAACTTTGACGATTGCTGACGACCATCTTGTTGAAGCTATATTAACATTTGTCAAATTAGTTGTCATTTATACAGTGTGCTTTGCCAAATCACAATAGACGCATATATCATTTAACAATACGTACAAATAATAAAATTGTTTCATGAAAATGGGTGTTCTGTTCGGGAAACGGATGGCGTCCACAACTTGGTGAATTTTACCTTGTTACTTGGGTCTGAACTCATACAAAATTCAAATAACACAGGAACTGGAGGTTAACGACCATAAACAACGATATTTATTCGCTGAATGGGCTCTGGAGAAGTTAACAACTGATCCTAATTTCCATCGGAAAATAATCTTCAGCGATGAGGCCCATTTCTGGATGAATGGGTACGTGAACAAACAAAAAAAACGAAATTAAAACGATACCAATCCACATGTGATCCAAGAGCGTCCAATGCATCCCAAACAAGGCACTGTTTGGTGTGAATTTTGGGCTGGTGGCATGATCGTTCCATAGTTCTTCGAGAACGACGTTGGCTTAGGCGGAAATACAAAGAAGCCGCATACATGTTGTCCAACAATGTATTCAGCCAAGTTAGCGCATATGGAAACATATGGAAACCCATAATCAAGCGAAAAATGACCGACTCCCGCCAAACGGTCATCTCCCACTAAACCGGTGAAGCGGAAAAAGAATAGCGCAGATAAGTGAAAGTACTCGAATGACCTTTCAGGAATTAGTCCAGTCATAATCCGAAGACGATTGTGGATACTAACAATCGAAACGTCGAGAGGTAACTTAGCTTGGAATTTCTTCATTTTATTTTTGATTTCTCTTTTAATTGTTTTATTTTTACTTGTATTTTATTTCACTGTTATTTCATTTCAGGTTTTTTCGCTGGATATAATTGTTATTCACAACTATTTTTTAATTCTTCTTTTTTATTAGTTCTTTCAGGAATTTCAAATCATTTCATATGATATCAGACACTGACAGTCCGAACTAATGAAATTCTGAATTATATAAGTTTACGTATTGCAAAAAGTCAAGTTACCAATTTATACAAGTAACAGTAAAAGTCAAAATAGGATATCTTTGATATTCTATTCGTTCTGAATTAGTATTCATTCTTCTCAACAATGAATTAATTTGTGATTTATAATAAATATTTTTTTTACCCACCGTTCTTCAATATACAATGATCAGTTATACTAATAGCAAATAATGAAATGAGTTTATATTACAGATAATAGCATGAGTGATTTTAGTGCCACTAGTTCCATTTGAAGAAGGGTTTTCCCTTTTAAATAAACTCTCCAAGTCGATTTTTCTACAGCCTACAACAATTTAAATCTCGCACATGCAACGATCTCAGATCTTTCTAAAAATGTTGTTACAGTGCTCTTGTATCTCCATAAAAATGGTTGCCATAAAATTTCCATGTACTTTTGCCCAAAATACTTTAAAATATTTGTCTACGACTATCATCCATCATTATTTTTCCGTCCTGTCGGATCCTCAGCGACGTATCTCATACATCTCAGCACTGAGGTGAACCTTCGGTATATAACAAACGGAAACCTGGCTCCGATGAAGAAATAACATTTTTATGTTGTTTTTACAGGCGACTCGGATTAAAATTGGTTGTGGCTGGAGGATGGTTGGAATCGCAATGAAAATTTTTGAACAATAATTTTGTTAGTGTCTGTTGTAAATACGAACATTTGCAGACAAATCATATTTTCAACTACTGTTATAAACGTGAATTGGCCCAATACAAACAAACCTTTCTGAACATCTTCGTCACATGGGTTACAGACATAGTAGTTACAGACAAAGCAGATTTAAACAAATCTCATGAATTTTATGTGAACAATCAAAACAACCAAATGTATTAGCGGTTTTTCGCAATTAAAAAAAAGCAAAAATTGTCTGGTCCTCAACATTCAAACTGAGGTGGGACTGAACTGTTTTATCAAATGATTTTAACGATTTACAATATTTCAAAATTTAGAGTACCTAAGTCTTGATTTAACTTGAAAAATCAATGTCTTCATTTTTTGGAGAATTTTTGATGATTAGATATAGTTAATGAATGTTCAGAAAACAGAAGCAAGTAAACTTCGTGAATTGATGAATTTTAGCTATTATTTGTTTGAAGGTGGTTGTTGACAATGTTTTGTGGTGTATTTCATCAGTTCGGACTTCCATTGTCTAATCTGATATAAAATGATTCGAAACC